>APFE031276002.1:54673-90909 GCA_000404065.3 Pinus taeda | reverse complement strand
CTCCACCATTGTTGCCTCCATTATTTCCTCCTCCTCTACCTCTACCCCCAAATCCATTTACTACTTCCTATTTCATGATAGTTTCCTCAGAGTCTTCTGGTTCTTCTATCAAGGGTGGATGAGAGAGAGTTTCTTCATTCTCTTCTTCAGGTGATTCTACTTCTTTGATTACAATATGTTCCCCTGTAGAAGTGAAGAAAGGTTCTTCTCCTGGATCAGATTTAGTAGATAGTGTGGGAGAATCCTCTAGTTCAGCTGCTGCTCCTTGAATTCCAAGAATCCTAAGGCTGGGAGTAGATGGGGGTGAATGTTTTCTATGCCTTGAATTAGCTGGAGTTGTGAAAATCGAACTCTTGGCCCTAGCTATAAACCTTCCCCTAGAATCTCTTGCTCTATGCATGCCATTTTTTGTTTTTTATTTTTTTCTTTCAAGTTGGGCTAATAATTCTCTTTCTGATCTTCCAGATCACACTAGGTGCAAGAAGAGAGCATAATCAAGAAATTATTGAACTAAAAACTCTCTTTTCTGATCCTCCAGATCACGCTAGGTGCAAGAGGAGAGCATACTTCAAGAAGTTTATCATTTTTCCCTTCTGTTGTTTTTTTTTAAGAAATTGGCTACCTAGTTAGACTTCCCCAGCAATGGTGCCAAAATGTTTGGTCAATTTAGTGTGTCTAAATTGCTACATTAATTATCAATCCAGGATTCGTATGTTGATGAAGTGTGGCGCACTATATGTGCAAGACAACCTATTTCTTAGATAGAGGAGGAATGACATGTTATAGAGTTTTTTGAACCCAACGTTTCGGACTGCCAAGTGAGTCCATCATCAGGGGATGCGACAATAGATAATCTTCAAACCTTAATGATATATCCATGACCTATGTTTAGGTCATATATATAGGTTACTTTTTGTTTTTTTTGTTTTTTTTTTTTGGGGGGGGTTATCTTTGTTTGTCTCCTAATGTGAATGGAAATTCTATCCCTGAGTTTTAAGAATACTCTAAAAGGGAAGCATGGATATAAATTTTAAGGCAATTATGTCCTCTATAATGATTTCCAGAACTTTAACACTTCAGAGGGTCTTAGAGCATACTAATGATGAAATTAATACTTGAACAAAAATGAAAATGTGCTTCTACTCAAGTCAAACAAATAATGAACTATTGATCATAAAACCATTATCTCTGCTGCTATTTAAATACAGAAAAATGAACTAAGCTACTGCACTCAAGCAAATCAAAACTTGCAATCTAATAAAAGTAAAATCAATTCACATCATTCATAGTCTGATACCTTGCCAGGTAGTCTAAGCTATGGATTTCGAAGATAACATCAATGATATGAGCAAGTTTATATCTAATTGCAGAAAAGTAAAACTAAAATCAAATCACATCATTCATAGTTTGATACCTCGCCAGGTAGTCTAAGCTATGGATTTTAGAGATAACGTCAATGATATGAGCAAGTTTATGTCTAATAGCAGAAAAGTAAAATTAAAACCAAATCACATCATTCATAGTTTGATACCTCACCAGGTAGTCTAAGCTATGGCTTTCGGAGATAACATCAATGACATGAGCAATCTGATATCTAAACTAACTACTAAAGCAAGTGAACAAGACTAGAATCAAAGCATAACTAGAATTAAAAAAAACTAAGAAAAGCAGAGTCACGGAGAGGCTAATTCCATGTCAATGGTTATTTCAAAAACTGTATGAAAATACCTGGGCCTACTCTATCCTGAAACACACACACATTGATCAGTGTTATTAACAATATACAGAGCTGAAAATTCATGCATAGAAATGAAATGCACACCGGTGGATAACTATGGAATATGTGCAATGGAAATAAGGAAACAATGCATAAAACTTTACAACAATAAGAAAAATGAAACCTCAGTGTGCAGGGGCCCTCTGCACAGCCTCGGTCAATAGGCTATTAATCAAGAATTATGCTCACGCAATCATGTAGAAATAGAGTCTTCTTCTATATTTCAAAACAACATTACCACAGTGGGACTAGTGTCATGGCACAACAACTTTAACAACAAAATTACATTAATAAAAAGACTAACTCTATGCGTATAGAAACACGTTATTTATAAAAAAAAACTTTACAATTATTTTCTTGTGAAACTACGTCAACAACAGACACGTAGAAAACAACGTCCATGAATTTAGCATAATGGTTGTCGAGATTATTCAATCTATCAAAAACGGTTGTTGGATTCACATTGTTGGGCAGACTACAGGTGTCAACATGACCCCAGGGATCTAGAAACGGCCACGAACCCTTCACGTGGTTGAAAACAGAGTCCAATTTCCATAGGACTCCTTCGTTAGACCATCCTTTGACCATCGTTGACCATGGCTTTCCTTAATGAATCTGGTTAGACCAATAGGACCTGATCCATGTCCAGGTCATTTCTAACTTGCCCACGTGTCTGGTTTTGGCGAATGACACTTGCAACCTAGAGTTTAACAAAAACAACTGCGGAAAGTTGAACCCGCTGTGAAAAGTGGCAGCATTCCACAGCTCATAAGCAAAGTCTAATTCAAACAGCAAACACAAAACATAGTTAGAAAACCACTTTAAATGCTCTTTTAGAATCAATATGCAATGATGTTGATAGATTATGAGGTCTAGGTGGGTGGAAAAAGTTTATGAAAATGTGTACGTGATATGTAGTTTCAGGGCTCAACAATCCCCATCCTCGAGGGTCAAATAGACGCAGATTTCGTAGATAAATGTTTAAATATACTACATGGGTATTTTTCTGTTCATGATTTTTCCAGTCGGGAAAAGATAATTTTCGCTCTTCTCAAAGCAACCCCCCACGTCAAGGACTAGTGAGAAACCTACTACAAGTAGAAGGATGAAAGTATGGGCTCACAATTTTTAGCCGTACCCACTTGGAATTCATTCCGGGATGCCATCAAGGAGCAGTACTACCGGGTCAAAAGCTATGAGGATAAATACATAAAGTGGACCATGATGCGGCAAGGAAGGGACCAAGATGTGCTAGAGTTCACAAACATTTTTGATACCCTTCGCACATAGTTGGGTATCAAGGATTCTCAGTTGCATTTGGTACTCAAATATCGTGGCTACGTACATAGATACATCCAGGACGATATGGAGTTCCTAAACATCTCCTCACTCGGCACGACATATCGATATGTTGTTAAGATGGAGAAGAAGTTTAAACAGAAGAAGCGAGACTTTGGATCTGCGTTTTCGAAGACCAAAGGACAAAGCCAAGGCGGGGTGACCCAAGACAACCCGTCGAAGCCGCAAGAAAATAACAACACCGTGAATTTGAAGAAGGTCACAGGAAAGTGGTGTGAGTTCCATAAGAGCCCCACTCAAAACATAAGTGAGTGTTGGACCAAGCAGTCGCTAGTGGCTGAGTTGAAGGCTTTAGAATCAGATGCATGTTCCGACCCTGAGTTAGAACCTGACAAGGGGAATGGCAAAGGGAAGCAAACCATTAACATGGAGCTCAGTGCCACTGTTACCACTACTAAGATCCAGAAGAATGAGCCTGAAGATCCAAAGGAGGGGGAGCGTCTTTTCCACTCACAGATGTGGATGAAGGGTTCGTCGCTGCAATTCATTGTTGACAATGGGAGCCAAAAGAACCTCATTTTAGTAGAGGTCATGAAGCGGTTGGGCCTACCAACTACACCACACCCACAGTCTTATAGTATCAGGTGGCTTCACCAAGGACGATATCTCTGAGTTCGCCACCAGTGCCACCTTCCCTACAACATCAAACCATTCACAAACGAGGTATTGTGTGATGTTGCACCTCTGGATGTTTGTGATGTATTATTAGGCCAGCCATACTTGTGGAGGCGACATGTTTTGTATGATTCAAGGCCTCGCGCTGTCATTATTTCTTTGTGTAATTCATTATATAGGATATTGGAGGTAGCCCCACCTACCACCACCTCTTTGATCACTGCTAATAAATGCAGCATGCTCATCTCCTAGACTAGGAAATTCGTTTTCGGTCTGGTTCACTCCCAAAGTAAGGGGAATATTGTCGCCACATCCATGACCCCCAAGAAGGGTTCCTCCAAGCAGAAGCAACAATAAAGGGATACAGTCATGACAGAACACAAGAAAAACTTCTCCTCACCCACAGGGGTACCACACAAGTTTCAGGTGGGTGGCAAAGTTTGGTTACATCTGCAGAAAGAACGCCTTACAAGAGCCCATTACAAGGTCAAACCACTCCGACATGGTCCTTACAACATTACCAAGGCTATGGAAAACAATGCTTTAGAGCACAACATTCCTCCATTCCTTCTCTTGCACCAAGTTTTCAATGTGTAACGTCCTCTACATGCTTCCCACCATTACTGGACATGTCAGAGATTGCAGAACAACTCACCAAGGACCAAGTTCAGTAGATGGAGGAACTCAATGCAATGGGGACAATTGCTTCCTAATGGGGGAGGAATGATCTAGGTGGATGTTGGTGGCCACCCACCTATCCCACATGGACCCCCACAATTGTCTCTTTCATTTTTTCAGTTTCCGGAATTGTAGCACAACTTACTATTTCTAGCAGTTTTTCGGGTCCTGAACTTCTAGAGTCATTTTGAGGCCCTAAGCGACATTTTTTTTGGAAATATAGGAACAACATGGGTCCATGGACTAATGTTTCTCTTCCCAAAGTTGTAGTACTCGGATATATCTTTCTAACGAGATATTGTGCGCATCAAATGGAGATCGTATGCCAAAGTTACGACCCCGGGAAGTTGATGTACCAATTTACCCAAACGGGGCCCACAGTTTGGCGCTTCATCTCCTAGGGTTAGGTTTTTGAATGTTTAAGGTTTTCCATTATTTCTCATCAATAAATAGGCCTTTGAGCCTCATTGTAATACAGTTCAAAAGCATGTAACGACCACATCTCTTCTGAGAGATAAGCTACCATCACCCTAGCTGGTTTATTTCCATTTCTGTTTGTAAGCATATTTCAGGATTTTACATTATTGAAATGAAGCATTATTTCCACTGCATTTCTATATTTATGGTTATCTCTGTAATTTGTTGCATTCCTGTTTAAATCCAGATCAATCAAGGATTTGAATAAATTTGCAATGGCTCTTGCAGCAAATCTAGGCTGGCAGATATTAACATCAGACAGCTTATGGAAAGAAGTTGTTTATCACAAATATATATACCCTCTTACCACTATGGAATGGATCCACAATGTGATCATGGGTAGGTCTGCTTCCTCGGTCATATGGAGAGCTATTACACAATTAATTTTGGTCATAAAAAGAGGACTGGCTTTGTGTATTGGTATGGGTGAAATAGTTCGCATAGGAATAGATGCATGGTCGGGTTGTGGGAATGCGCCCATACTACCAATGGAGGTTAGGAAGACTCTAAAATATGTAAGAATCACACAGCTGTCCCAAATCACAGATGGGGGAAAAACTACATGGCTCTCACATAATTGGAAATCGGCCCAGGACCTCATGACACCAGAAAATTGGAGCAACAAATGGAATAGATATATTGGGGCACTTGAAGAGTCAGATGTTAGAATTATAGACCGAGAGGATGAAATCATATGGGCTACCTCTCCCCAAGGACACTACACTCCCACAGATGGATATACCTTCCTTATTACGAAACAGGAGCTGGTTGTTGCTTAATGGTGGTGGCAACCCCTGTGGAAACTCAAGGTACCTCCTAAATCCCCGATGTTCATGTGGTGCCTATTATCAAATAAAGTACCTGTTGGGCCTAAGAACTATCCTTATGATACATCCACTTTCACTCCATTCACACATTTTCTCACCTTTATTCCACCACCATGTCACCACATTAGCTTCACTTTCATCATTAAATGGGTTACCATTGTGTTTTCCAAAACATTATTAACTCTTAGTATTTTTAAGAGAATTTATGGTTAAAATTTAGAAAATAATATCCATATACTTATACCTAACAATTAGAATGAGTTTTTTGACATGTGTAGATACAAAGGAAGCTTCTAAGGCACCCTTATGTGGGGTTACACTAGTAGTATAGGGGCCTAACATGCCCCTCTCCTTCAAAAAGTATTGTCCTCAATTCTTGAGTAGTTATTGATGCTTATGTATAAAATTCTTGTCCTTCCATGTGAAATATTCAACAACTAAGTTCTTCCACTCGATGAGATGCTTTGAAATTGATCGATTTAATAGTTGTCGACTTCTCGGTTCTGTAAATGCTTCAGGTTCCAATATGCTTTTTCCTTCCTTGTCAAGTTCTGGCAATATTGTTGGAACCGGAAAATTCGAAAACTTTTGAATGAGTTCCCACCCTTCTTCACCATTCTTCCATTCATACCTTCCTTTATTTATCAAATTTGGTTGGATAATTGTACCAACCTCTACCATTTCTGCAACCATATGATCAATTTCACTCCTTTGGGCATATCGATATCTATAAGGATTGACGTTTGGAGGAACTCATCCTGGAATAAAATGAATAGCATGATCATGATCATGAATACATGGGAGACATTTGGGAGTCTCAAATACCTTGGAATGGTTGTCCAAGACTTTTTGGAGATCTGGAGAAATACATGATTTCGATGTGCGAACAGTTAGCAAACATAATTGTGCAATTACGTCTCATTGTTCTAGAATCTTTGTCATTTCATCAGAGTTGGTTATCTTTCTTCATTTCCCCGTGATACCCCTTAATTCAACTTCCTTTCCTTTTGAAGAAAATTTCATAAAAAGTTCTTGAAAATTAAAAGCTATTATACCCAAGGATTGTACCCATTGGACTCCTAGTACAACATCAACACCACCCATTGGAACAGAAAACATTGGGCTATTCAATACATATTCTCCCATGGATAGCTTGATATTATGGCAATTTCCAAAGCAATTTATGGTTCCTCCACTTACAACTGTCACTTGACACTCTGGTGCTGGATCTAGGAAGCAATTCAAGTCCTTGGCTATATTAAAATTAATAAAATTATGGGTACTACCTGAATCAATCAACACTATTAACTTTTTCTTCTTGATATGTCCTTATATCTTTACAGTTTAAGGAGTGATAATTCTGATGAATGCATTACAAGATATGGTCGGATTCATTTCTTCTTTCTCTGGGGTTGGTTCCTGGTGAGTATCCTTTTCTTTTGATGTTTCTTGATACTTTTCTTCCTGATATTTCTTAGAACCTTCCTCTTCTTGATATGTCCTTCTACCTTGAGAGTTTGGGGAGTGGTAATTTCTTCCAATGCTTTACAAGATATGGTCGGATTCATTTCTTGATGCCCGATGTGATCTTTCACTTCTTGAACATTTTTCTTCTTGATATGTCCTTCTATCTTGATAGTTTGAGGAGTGGTAATTCTTGCCAATGCATTACAAGATATGGTTGGATTCATTTCTTCTTTCTCTATGTGATCTTTCACTTCTTGAACCTTTTTCTTCTTGATATGTCCTTCTCTATTGAGAGTTTGAGGAGTGGCAATTCTTGCCAATGCTTTACAAGATATGGTCAGATCCATTTCTTCTTTCTCTAGGGTTGGGTCCTGGTGCATATCCTCTTATTTTGATGTTTCTTGATCCTTTTCTTCCTCTTGTTCATACTCTATGTAAAATAATTTCTTCTTAGCACACTTATGACCTTTAGTGCATTTTCTATCACAATTGTAACAAAGGCATTTTTTTTTCCTTCCCATTGTTGTGGTGTAACCCTTGTAGGTTGTGGAAGGCTAGGAGAAACAACACTTCCATTATTATAGTTATGAGCGGTAGACTTCCTTGTTGCCATAATTTTAATTTCCACTTTGTAACAAAGCCCTTTTTCTCTTTCCATTTGTTGTAGTGTTTCTCTAAAGAAGGTGTTGCTCTTTGTATCCTCATAATGTGTTATCATTTCCTCCGTGAAAATTGACCACGTAACAAGTTGCTTAGGAGAACAAAGCCCTTTATACCATAAAAGTTGATCTAGTTCTAAATATGAAGATGCAATACATACCTTTTGTAACAGTGTTACACCATGTAGATCAAAATATTGCTCCATCTGAAGATCCAATTTACCGGATCCTTGCCATCAAACTTCCTCATATCGCCTTTTCTTGATTTTAAGAGCTCGATCTTGAAATGAATGTAACTCTGTAATTTTGGATCTTCCAGTTCTGAAATCGCAACCTACAGTAGCCCTTTGTGTCATCTTTCCAATACCACCAGTATGATCCAAATTGGATTCTCCAACGAAGAGTTATGCCAAATCTCCCACGGTAACCTGATTATAGACTAGTTTAGTAGAGCGAACTTGTACGACATGCCACCTGTCACTGTGTTAACCTTTGGATCTGAAAAACATATAAAAAAAACTACAAACCATCCTATTTCTATAGCTTCTTACTAAATTTCAATATGATGCTCAGAGAGACAATTATGACTATTTTCCTCAGGTCACCTGTTTGGAATATAATAACACAAGTGGGCTTCTATGGGGCACAATAATAACAATATGGGGACTACATGGGTACAAGAATATAATGACGGGGTTGTACTAATAAAAATAAGGGGTTACACTAGTAGGATAAGAGCCTAACAGGAAGATCTCAAGAATATTATCCTACACTTGCTAAAGAATGATCCCTCGAAATTTGTGGAAAATGTGGGTTGGACTCAAGTTCGCAAGAAAGGAAAAGAAAATCACCAAAAAAAAAAAGAAATCAAATTAGATCAGAATAAAATTAGTGACAATGGAATGTAAATGTGTCTGTAAATTGGGGTTTTTTTGGAAATATTTCATTTGGAAAGGGACTAAAAATTGTGTGTCACGGGGAACTTGCTTGAGGGTTTAGATTGAGCCTTCATGCTCAATCTCAAATTTACAAGCCTTGAATATCTTTGAAACATATAAATAGTTGTAGTCATACATCTAATTGTTTAAATATAAATACTATATGTTGTATTTGAAAAATAAAAAAATAATATTTTATTTTTATTATTAATTAATCAATGTAACAAAGTAGTTACATTGTTAAGTATAATTTTATTTTTTTAAGCATATTTCATTATTATATAAGTAATAAAATATTTCCAATTATTATTTTGGCAAATTATATATATATAGTCACATTGTTATAAAACATATGATTGATGGTTATAGATTTTTTTGATAACGAACCCGAGAAACAAGTTGTCGTGTATGGTTGATGTGAGATGGGAGTGCAAAAGTGGTGTTGATAAAATTTTGTGGATGATGTTTATGGTGGTGACTCATTATTGGAGAATATGATGAATGATGAATATGTATATTTTTTAGTTTCATTATAGATGAATATTGGTTATCTATGTGGTGTAGAGTAATTAGTTTGTGTGGGGTTTAGTCCTCACTAGGTTATAGGTTCAAATATCATGGGAGGGGTTGAGGATGATATCTATTTTTGGGGGGAATTAAACTATCCTAAGGGGCATACAAGCTCGATCGAGATTTGCACAATCCTAGTGATAACATCTCATTGGTGGGAAAATCATTCTTCCATCCAACATTGAGGTTGACCCAAGCCTAATTTGAAATATATATATATATATATAAACATGATCAAATTGTAACATTAACATTAATATATGTTTTAAATATCAATCAATATAAATTAATAAAAAAATTAATAAGCTACCCAATAAATAATAAATCTCAACAATTAATTATATATATAACAATTAATAATTTAATTATATAATTTACTACGTAATGTGACAAAAAAAGAAATATATATATATATATATATATATTATATATATATTAATTATATATATATAATATATATATATATATATATATATATATATATAACAAATCAAAGTAATAATAATAATATCATCTAATTTTAAGATTACAATTTAGCCCAACATTAAATTTCCTTATTTATGAGATAATAAAAATCATCCATATAATAATTGGACTATATTAAAATTTTACATACTTTATACTCATTTAAATATAAGGATGATGTAGAAGTATAAAGTTGTTAGACGATAAGAGCGGGTATGATGGAGGCATACAGACAACAATGGTGAAGGCACTAGAAAACAATGGCTAAAATAGGGCTTCCGGTGGCCTTGATTTGGGTTAGTTTACTTGGAATAGATGTGGTGAGGTGCACGCTATGAGGGGATTACTGATAGCTCGAAAAGGGAATTTGCAAATATCCTCTGGGCAAGGAAATTGTCGGCAGGAGGCAGCAACTATTTCTGCGCACCCTCATCTAAACGCTACAACATTCGTTACAAAACATCGTTATCATGGGAGAAGAGCTAGTTGACTACTCTGCTAATTCGATGGATTCAACGCCAATATGGACAGATGATCCACCTTAGCATCTAGCCAGGCATTCACAAGAGAACCCACATGAATCAGATGACTAGGTTGGGGCATATATAACTAAAATGGAGGACAATGTGTCAAACGCTCAACAAACTAGGGTTTGTGCAACTGACCCCTACAACAGCTTCGGCTTTTGATTACAATCTACAAGATGACCAACCCCAACTGGTACTCAAGATATCATCTCCTTCCGAGCTACAATATTGGGAATTCGAACAGACTGGGTATCATACATCTGGACCTGGAGAATCATCCATGGCGGCTGGGAGTTTACTCGGTCACAAAGCTGCTACATCTGGCCTCGAGAACCTAGGGATTAACATATCTGGCAACTGAGGTGCCAACCCAAGGGTTTCTCACCCATAGCACACAGTTAGAACCTTAGATGTTTTGAGGGAATTTCCCAACAGATATCGGCCCAAGAAGTATATAGGGTATCAGACTCAGATGATAACCATTCAGAGGTGCCTAAACATACTCCAGAAAATCACACCCAGAGAATGGGTGGAAAAAAATCTAATTGTACCAAGGTGAGGGAGCGTGGACGATTGCTCGTATTTGAAGAAGGCATAAACATGGCACAGGCAGGAGACACTGAGAGGACGTTGATTGTCGACAAAATCATAGACTGTAGCTATTCCATGGCAAGGCTAAAACGATGGACCATGGAAATTTGGGGACATGTCCTGGAGAAAACTATTGGCATTCCTCACCATGACACGAGGATGTTTTTCCCTCATATTTGCAAACCTTGACTAGGAAAATTAGGTACTATCCAAGTTTTGTCACATTGGGATGACCCCTATTCTGCTAAAGTGATGGACACCAATATTTGATCCGGACAAAGAGTAATTGGGGGCGGGACCAATATGGGTTAGGATACTAGGACTACCTCTACAACTCTAGTCAGAGGATGTATTCAGGTGTATTCGGGATGATATGGAGGTATACCTAGATCATGATAGATCATACATTGAATCCAGAAACATCGTCATCGCCAGAATATTGGTACACTTGGATACTAGAGAACGACTCATGGAAATTCTCCGTTTGCAATATTGTGAGTTCACCAGATGGAAAATCCTAGATTATCAGGGGGTTCCATTCCATTGTAGGCGGTGCCATGTAGTTGTCCATTTATAAAAGGATTTCCAGTTGATCACATCTGTAAATATCCAGTCTCCCAAGAGACAAACGACTATGGACACACAAACTCAAACAGATATTTGATCGACCCCTGCACAGAATGCATCAGTAAAACCCCCGAGGCAACAGAGGGATACTAGGAAGACTCCTCAACAACTAGTTGCTCAGCCTTCTTCAGTAAGGGTCACAAGATCTCACTCTTCTGGAACTAGTCCAATATCGGGTATTACACTCTCATCCTCTCCTCCCATATCTTGTCATGTTTTTTATTATGTATATGCCAATTTATCTCTTTATGCATCGGGTTCTGGTCTATCTGCATGCAATTTGAGTCCTGTCACTTGCCTTGTTCCATCACCCACACCCCGTCGACCAGGCTACTAATCCTACCACTATCAAGGGTGCCCTTTCCTCTCATACTGTATGGTTTGAATCATCCAGAAATAGCTCCCAACATAGATATAATCACAGATCCCTCACCTACCCCAAGCCTCAACTAACCTTTGGCCTAGGAGACACCCCCCCCCCGCTAAAACCTCAGAAAATCCTCAGGGGAAGGAAATCCTACATATCCAAGGCTATCTAACAGGCAAGGATTGAGGTGGAAACTGGCATACAACCCTCCATAGACTGAGTTCTTAGAGCACAAGGCAACCCTATATTGGTTAATAAAAACTTTTCCCTAAGGAGACTTTTTGAATATGAAAGGTTAAATGTGATATTCCTACAAGATACATTGGGAGATGGAGATGCGATCAACAGTATTATGATATCCATCCTACCTAGTTGGATGTTTCATATCCTTAATGTGAGAGGACGATCGAGGGGTTGTGCTATGGGTTTCAATAACATAACTATCAAGACTTAAAACATTTGGGGATGTGAAGGAGTATTGGGAGAAGACATCATATATGTTGAAATGGACACCCCACTTTGCTTCATCAATATATATGGGCCCTATCACAATTGTGTAGGCTTCTGAGATAAATTGATGGCTTCATCATTTATGAATAAGAACAATATCATCATTGGTGGAGATCTAAACTTCTCATTGGGACATGATAAATCATGGGGCTCACGAGATCAAACTGGCCCCCTGACTAACTACTTTGAGTACCTATTGGACTCGCATAGTCTCCCGAATATAGAAATGGCCAAAATTCATCCACTTGGCATAGGAGAATCGAGGATGATGCACTCGCCTAAAGATTGGACCAATTTATTATTAAAGCACAGTTGGTGGATTGATTGGATAGAATAAGACATTGGGTGGGATCTTGGAGTATTTTTTATCATTTCCCAATTTTCTTTGAAGAAATGAAATCAGATTGTAAGCTAAATACTCCTTTTAAATTCAATTCAGCATGGCTTGAGGAGACTGAATTGCATAATATTGTTAAGAAATCATGGATCCACTACTACCAAGATTCCAACTCTTCACTACTCATAGTCATATCAAGAAACTTGTCTCGGATCAAGCGTAGGACCATTATATGGGAAAAAGGAAAAAAGAAAAGATACGAAGCTACTCTACAAAAGATTGAAGCTGAAATTGTTGTGATGGAGCACACTAGAAATTCAGGTTATCTATCCATTGAAAGGAAGAATCAACTTATTAGTTTGGAAGCAGAAAAGACCAAACTCTTGATATAGAAAGAGGAAGCTTGGAGATTAAAGAGAAGAGACATATGGCTTCCGGTCGGGGATGAAAACACAAAATTCTTCTAGCAATGCACCAGGGGGCAGAAAATTAACCAATACAATTTGGAAATTAAAGGATCAAAATGGAAGGGAGGCCAACACATTCAGTCAGCTTATGGACATGGGCACTAGACATTTCTCCCAAATGTTCAGAGCTCCACAATAAGAAACTATAGCAAAAGTGTTCCGCATTGCCAGGACAATGCCTCGATTTTTGAATGAGGATGATGTGGAGAATTTGAACAAATCAGTCTCGTAGAGGGGAATTGAAGTTGTTCTGAAGTGGTTCAAAACATACAAAAGGCCTGGAATAGATGGATGGCCTATTGAATTTTATCTTACATTTTTTTACTTAATTGGTATGTACCTCCTACTAGCAATCGAGGAATGCAGACTATATTGGAAGATGTATGATGGATTTAACGCTACATTTATTGCACTCATCCCCAAGGCTAATAATCCCCAGACATTTGATGACTATCGACCTATATCCATATGCAACTGCATTTACAAAATCATATCCAAAATCATAGCTATCCACATCAAGCCCATCTTATCCATGCATATATCCAAGGGATAATTTTCATTCCTCAATCATAGACAGATCCATGAAGCCATTGATACTTCTCAAGAAGGCCTTCACTTTACTAAACTCAAGAATCTTAAAAACATCATTCTTAAACTTGACCTTTCAAAAGCCTTTAACAGAGCATGTTGGACATACCTTCAACATATTCTAATCCACATTGGCTTTCCTCACTCTTTCATAAAATGCATCATGTGTTGCTTCACTTTTACATCCTATAGAATTATTATCAACGGGGTTGCATCCAATTTTTTCCATGCTAAGTGAGGTCTCATACAAGGGTGTCCATTATCACCCCTTTTCTTCCTCTTAATAATGGATGTATTAAGTCGGCTCATATCTAATGCCTGATCATTCGGGTCATTACGCAAGGTCAAACTAATTGATGTAACCTATATTATGCATATTTTATTTTCTGATGATGTACTAATATTCTTAGATGGATCCATTCAGGACACAACTTGTTACAAGCATATATTGTCCCTGTTTTGTAAAGCTATAAGAATAATGCCTAATTTCATAAAATCCACCATTATGCCTATATGTTTTTCACTAAATGAACAAAGATATTCTCTTCAACAATTTCAATTTACATGACTAGACATTGAGGAGGGCCAAAAGTACCTTGGTTTCAGACTCAAACCAAATGATTACTATATTGCGGTCTGGACTTGGCTCATTAAAAAAATTGAAGGGCGCATCAACATTTGGCAGCAGAGATGGCTATCTAGAGAAGGTAGATTAGTTCATAAGTGTTAGAGGCTATACGAGTATATTGGATGGCTCTGGCCTAGATCCCTAAAGGTATCACCAGCAGAATACAACAGATCTTTCATAGATTCTTATGGACATGGAATCATGATGGAAGGAATTTTACATGGGTGAAATGAGAGAGAATTGGAAAGCCCAAAAAATGGGGTGTCTAGGGCATCAATGATCGAAGTGGATGTTGGTAGCCACCCACCTATCCCACATGGACCCCCACAACTGTCCCTTTTAGATTTTCAGTTTCCGAAATTGTAGCACAATTTACTATTTTTAGCAGTTTTTCAAGTCCTGAACTTCCGGAGCTGTTTTGAGGCCCTAAACGACGTATTTTTGGAAATATGGGAGCAACATGGGTCCATGGACCAATTTTTCTCTTTCCAAAGTCGTATTACTTAGATAGATCTTTCTAACGAGATATTATGCACGTCAAACGGAGATTGTATGCCAAAGTTACGACCTTGGGAAGTTGATGTACCAATTTACCCAAACGAGGCCCACCATTTGGCACTTCATCTCCTAGGGTTATGTTTCTGGATGTTTATGGTTTTCCATTATTTCTCATCAATAAATAGGCCTTCGAGCCTCATTATAACACAGTTCAGAGGCATGTAGCCACCACATCTCTTCTCAGACATAAGCTACCATCGCCCTAGCTGGTTTATTTCCATTTATGTTTGTAAGCATATTTCAGTGTTTTACATTAATGAAATGAAGTATTATTTGCGCTGCATTTCTGTATTTATGGTTATCTCTGTAATTTTTCATGTTGTTGTTTAAATTTGGATCAGTGGTATAAGAGTGGTCTACTCTTTCTCTATTTTTCTTTGCATGTCCCCAACGAGGTCGGGATATAAGGAGTTAGGGCTTGAACAGGTCGAACCTTTGTCTTGCAAATCCCAATGGCCTCCCATGGCGGATGAAAAGAAAGACGAGGGGGTAGGAAATCCTATCAAAATCTTGCTAGAAGAAGCCCTCGAGCGACAAAGGAACGTGATGATGGACAACTTTTCCTAGATCCTTCAGCGGCTACCTAGAGGCGACGCATCGACTTCCAACAGCTACTCTATAAATGCCACATCCTTTAAGGTACAAGTTAATTTTGAAATTCCCATCTTCAAGGGTCAAATAGACACAGATTCGATAGATAAATGTTTAAATTTGCTACATGGTTATTTTTTTGTTCATGATTTTTCTAGCCGGGAAAATATTATTTTCTCTCTTCTCAAAGCAACCCCCACATCAAGGACTAGTGAGAAACCTACTACGACTAGAAAGATGAAAGTACGGGCTCACAATTTTCAGCCGCACCCACTTGGAATTTGTTTCGGGATGCCATCAAGGAGCAGTACTACCCTGTCAAAAGCTATGAGGATAAATACATAAAGTGGACCATGCTGTGGCAAGGAAGGGACCAAGATGTGTTGGAGTTCACAAACATTTTTGATACCCTTCGCACATAGTTGGGTATCAAGGATTCTCAGTTGCATATGGTACTCAAATACCATGGCTACCTACATAGATACATCTAGGATGAGATGGAGTTCCTAAGCATCTCCTCGCTCGGCACGACATATCGATACATTGTCAAGATCGAGCAGAAGTTTAAATAGAAGAAGCGAGACTTTGGATCTGCGATTCCGAAGACCAAAGGACAAAGCCAAGGTGGGGTGACCCAAGACAACCTGTTGAAGCTGCAAGAAAAGAAAAACACCACAAATTTGAAGAAGGTCATAGGAAAGTGGTGTGAGTTCCATAAGAGCCCCACTCACAACATAAGTGAGTGTCGGACCAAGCAATCGCTGGTGGCTAAGTTGAAGGCTTTAGAATCAAATGCATGTTCTGACCCTGAGTTAGAACCCGACAAGGGGAATGGCAAAGGGAAGCAGATCATTAACATGGAGCTTAGTGCCACTGTTACCACCGCCAAGATCCAAAAGAATGAGCCCGAAGATCCAAAGGAAGGGGAGCGTCTTTTTCACTCACAGATATGGGTGAAGGGTTCGTCGCTGCAATTCATTGTTGATAGTGGGAGCCAAAAGAACCTCATTTTAGTAGAGGTAATGAAGCGGTTGGGCCTACCAACTACACCACACCCACAGTCATATAGTATCAGGTAGCTTCACCAAGGACAAGATCTCCAAGTTCGCCACTAGTGCCACCTCCCCTACAACATCAAATTTTTCACAAACGAGGTATTGTGTGATGTTTCACCTCTAGATGTTTGTGATGTATTATTAGGCCAACCATACTTGTGGAGGCGACATGTTGTGTATGATTCAATGCCTCGCGCTATCATTATTTCTTTGTGTAATTCATTATACAGCATATCGGAGGTAACCCCACCTACCGCCACCTCTTTGATCACTGCTAATAAATGCAGCAAGCTCATCTCCTAGACTAGGAAATTCATTTTCTGTCCGGTTCGCTCCCAAAGTAAGGGGAATATCATCGCCACATCCATGACCCCCACGAAGGGTTCCTCCACGCAGCAACAACAATAAAGGGATACGGTCATGATAGAACACAAGAACAACTTCTCCTCACCCACAGGGGTACCACACAAGTTTCAGATGGGTGACAAAGTTTGGTTACATCTGTAGACAGAACACCTTACAAGAGCCCATTAGAAGCTCATACCACTCCGACATGGTCCTTACAGCATTACCAAGGCTATGGGAAACAATGCTTTAGAGCACAACATTCCTCCATTCCTTCACTTGCAATGAGTTTTCAATGTGTAACACCCTCTACCATGCTTCCCACCATTACTGGACTCGTCAGAGATTGCAGAATAACTCACCAAGGACCAAGTTCAGTAGATGGAGGAACTCAACGCAATGGGGACCATTTCTTCCTAAGGGGGTAGGAATGATCTAGGTGGATATTGGTGGCCACCCACCTATCCCACATGGACCCCCACAATTTTCTCTTTCAGTTTTTCAATTTCCGGAATTGTAGCACAATTTACTATTTCTAGGAGTTTTTCGGGTCCTGAACTTCCAAAGTCATTTTGAGGCCCTAAACGACGTTTTTTGGGAAATCTAGGA
Organism: Pinus taeda; assembly: GCA_000404065.3. Taxonomy (NCBI): domain Eukaryota; kingdom Viridiplantae; phylum Streptophyta; class Pinopsida; order Pinales; family Pinaceae; genus Pinus; species Pinus taeda. The sequence goes on along the minus strand of APFE031276002.1, from coordinate 73,277 downwards.
ACAACATGGGTCCATCAACTGATGTTTCTCTTCCCAAAGTTGTAGTACATGGATATATCTTTCTAACGAGATATTGTGTGCGTCAAACGGAGATCGTATGCCAAAGTTACAACCCCAGGAAGTTGATGTACCAATTTACCCAAACGGGGCCCACAGCTTGGCGCTTCATCTCCTAGGGTTAGGTTTTTGAATGTTTAGGATTTTCCATTGTTTCTCATCAATAAATAGGCCTTTGAGCCTCATTGTAACATAGTTCAAAGGTATGTAGCCGCCACATCTCTTCTCAGAGATAAGCTACCATCGCCCTAGCTGGTTTATTTCCATTTCTGTTTGTAAGCGTATTTCAAGATTTTACATTAATGAAATGAAGTATTATTTCCGCTGCATTTATGTATTTATGGTTATCTCTGTAATTTGTTTCATTCCTGTTTAAATCTGGATCAATCAAGGATTTGAATTAATTTGCAGTGGCTCTTGTAGCAAATCTAGGCTGGCAGATATTAACATCAAACAGCTTATGGAAAGAAGTTGTTTATCACAAATATATATACCCTCTTACCACTATGGAATGGATCCACAGTGCGATCATGGGTAGGTCTGCTTCCTCAGTCATATGGAGAGCTATTACACAATTAATTTTGGTCATAAAAATAGGACTGGCTTGGTGTATTGGTATGGGTGAACTAGTTCGCATAGGAATAGATGCATGGTTGGGTTGTGGGAATGTGCCCATATTTCCGATGGAGGTTAGGCAGACTCTCCAATATGCAAGAATCACACAAATCTCCCAAATCACAGATGGGGGAAAAACTACATGGCTCTCACAGATCTGGAAATCGGCCCAAGACCTCATGATACTAGACATTTGGAGCAACAAATGGAATAGATATATTGGGGCACTTGAAGAGTCACATGTTAGAATTATAGATCAAGAGGATGAAATCATATGGGCTACCTCTCCCCAAGGACACTACACTCCCATAGATGGATATGCCTTCCTTATTAAGAAACAATAACTGGTTGTTGCTTAATGGTGGTGGCAACCCCTATGGAAACTCAAGGTACCTCCTAAATCCCCGATGTTCATGTGGTGCCTATTATCAAATAAAGTACCTGTTGGGCCTAAGAACTATCCTTAAAATACATCCACTTTCACTCCATTCACACATTTTCCCACCTTTATTCCACCACCATGTCACCACATCAGCTTCACTTTCATCATTAAATGGGTTACCATTGTGTTTTCCAAAACATTATTAATTCTTAGTATTTTTAAGAGATTTTTTGGTTAAACTTTAGAAAATAATATCCATATACTTATACCTAACAATTAGAATGAGTTTGTTGACATGTGTAGGTACAAAGGAAGCTTCTAAGGCACCCTTATGTGGCACTCTATGTTCAAATTCGAATTTGAGGAGATCATGGACCTCATGGATAAGATCATGGACCTCATAGAGAAGATCATGGAGGATAGGGTTATGTGTCACCATTGGTTGAGAGATATGTGGATCTGAAGAGGGAATAGTGGATCCACATTTATGAGTTTTTTATCATAACTTTTGTATAAATAGGAGTGTTATCTCCTTCATTTAAAATCTTAATTTTCCTTAGAATTTAGAGACTTAGTCCTTCATTTGTAGTTTTAGATTTTAGGATCATTGTAATGGAGATTTAGAATCTATTGGAATGTAGAACTTGGAGCTTGTAATTGCAATTTGCAATTGATGATAAATAAAGTGGATTGGATTTTCTTCTACATTTGACTTCTTTCTAGGTGTGCTTGTGGAGCTACGGAGGGCCCCCATTGCCTCACTTGCATACTTGTTTTGGTATGGTAAGCTTTCATTTATGTTTTTAATTTCATTCGTTTAAAGATCTTGATGTTGGAAATATAAATGAATAGTCTCTTGTAAGAGAGCTTTAATATTTCATGTCATCAATTTGAATTATGTTTAAATGCCTTCATTTCTTAGTTTATTGATTCATATGGTTAGAAATATTAATGAATAGACCTCCTGTAAGGGAGCTTTGGTATTTCTTCACCTAGCTTAATTTAGTTTGTCTCTAAGTCCACATACGGTGGATGTTCCTCGAAGTTTTACTTTCCCGAGTTGATAGTAAATGGAACTCTAATTTGCATCCACATTTTAGACCCAACAATACCTACTAATGATAACCTTAATTATCGAGCTATACATGGCCCATCACGATGCAACCTATGCAAGGAACATGCTAAAGACATTGACCATCTCTTCTGGCAATGCCCAACAACCAAACAGGTTTGGAATTAGATTTATATCTCCCTTGACATCACCATTAGATGACATGGGGAACACCTCATCTCAACTTGGCATACATGGTGGACCTCTGCATCATCACATAAAATCACAATCTCCCCCTCCTAGTCTGTTGGGGTATCTAGTTGGCTCAGAATATGATCATATTCCATGACCCTCATTCATTGGAACTCCATTTATAGCAACATAGAAGCAATATATCATTTGATCCCCGAGGATCAGCCAAAGAAACAACCCCGTACCATAACACCAGAAGTTAGTGATAGATCATACCCATGGGCTTATTTTGATGGATCAGCCCAAGAAACTAGTTGTGGAGGTGGTGCAATCCTATACATCTCAGACAGACATTACTACAAGCTCAAAATGGGATTAGGCCGAGGCACAAATAACTATGCAGAATTAAATAGCCTCAGACACCTACTCATATTTTCACTTGCGAAAAATTGCAACAGGATTCAAATCTTTGGGGACTCAAAAAATTTCATCAATTGGATCAACTTTGCATCTCATTTTCACGTGCACACACTCAGGGGATTACTGGATGAGGTTTCTACTCTAAAATCACATTTTGATTTTATTGTCTTCTCGCACATCTATAGGGAAAGGAACCAGATTTCTGATTGCCTTTCCAAGGAAGTCGCGCAACAACCCAGGGGTCAGTGGATAAGACAAGAACAACAGGATCAGGAATTGTACTAGTTCTATCACAAGCCATTTATCAAGAACTCAGGAGAAGATGAGCCGAATGATCTTCCTACATGATCCTTTGGCTATTTTGATAGTTTCATATGACTGATATTATATACGCTTTGCATGTTTATATTTTCTAGCTTTTTTATGTATATATTTATGGACATTGTATGTATGAACTATGAACTGACACTGGATAGATGGCTCGATCCATCTCTGATATACACATAATCCTTTATGCAACTGATACAAAATGTAATTTTCAATTTTGATAATGGAATTGTGATTTTTTTTTCTTTTGAAAAAAAATGGTGATGCATTTCATAAATAAAATACTTATTATGTGATATACCTACTAAAATTATGTATTTATTTTCAATTATAATTTTATATAATTAGAGAAATCCTTTAATGTATTTTTATTATATATTATTATAGTTATATTATATTAATTCAAATCTATATGCTACTAAATTTTATAACTAAATTTTAATATATAAAAATTATAAAAGTTTCATTTTAATATATCAATCTTTCTTGAAATAAATAAATAACATTTATATTTTTAATAAATAAATTATATCAAAAAATATTTAAATATTATATTTATATTTATTTAACTAAAATACAATTTTTCCATTAAAACAATATCATTTTTAACATTATAATATGCAAAATAACGCCATAGTTTGGAAAACCTTTTATTACCTTGCAGTATAGGGAATCAAAGTCACAATTAATTTTGGCCCAATCAATTCTTTTGGTTAGAGTCATAGTCCAAAAACATAAGCAAGTTTATCATCTTGAAAGGACCTTAAACAAGATTAATAGTTGTGATGCAGCATAGTCCCTACCTCTACTACTAAACAATTGATTAAATTAGTGTGGGGTCTCCATTTTGTCTTTTTTTAAGAGTGCTTTGTTCTCATAATCATCTTTGTAATATGTCGTTATTCTCGCCTTTGCACAGGCTTCCTCTACACATCTGCACTCCGAACAACGAAATTCATTTCTATATAGCTTCCTCTACACATGCTTCATTCGCACACATTTTTTCTACACACATTTGTTCTTCGCATAACCTTTGTAGAAGCACAACCACATCTGTGCAACTTCTCAATAATTCCCTTTGATTGGAAATTAACATTCAAAGTTGTTATTAATTTGTGTGGGTCCCATATGTCACCGGGTGGAAGCATTTTCATAACATTGGAAGCTTCTATGCACATGCAATTGTTCTTTGCACACCCTTCCTCTAAACATCCAACTCTGCAAAACTTCCTCCACACAACTATTTGATTTTGTTATAAAGTTAATTTAGTTTAATTTATATCTATGATTTTTAGGTTTATAGTTTCACATCCTATATTTGGATTGTTGGAATGACTTTGCAAGCTTAGGATTAGAGCTATTATTCACCCATATTATATTAAATTCTCGCCATGAGAATTTGTTAATCGTTGTGCACAATTGCAATTACATAGAGCTATGAATACAATTTATTATTAAATAAGTTTGATTTTGTTATAAAGTTAATTTATCCTATACATCTGCCTAATTTCAAAATTATAACCATAAACAAAGCTTCTAATCAATGACACGAGAATTGATGCAGTTTTATATAGAATTTTGTCTGGCTGCCCAAAACCTTTACTCAGTTAACTACTAATATGTATAAAAGATCGAAACCTCTGAAGGGCTCTTGAAGCAAAAGGGAATACAAAGATAATTATAACTAAAATACTACCAATAATATTAGTAATAGAATCCTTTAATGCAAAGTGTGGAGATCTACACAATGAAAGCTTGCTCTGCACAATGGGCTTTCTCCACACTTCCGCACATGAGTCTAAACAAATAAATATTTGGGAATACAAAGATAATCATTATTTACAATTAAAATATTAGCAATAATATCGTATACACCCTTCTCTTAGTCATTGAAATTCGACACAGTTATTAATTGATGTGGGTCCCAGATGCCATGGGGAGAAATCATTCATTGCAACTTTAGATACAATAAAATCTATGTGCACATGCATTTGTTCTCTACAAACGCTTCCTCTGAACAACCATCTCCACACAACCACCTCTACACAGCGTCCTCCGCACAACTATATGATTTTGTTATAAAGTTAATTTAATTTAATTTATATATTTGCACATACATAGTCAGGTATTAGAGCCATAATTCATCTCATATTATATTAAATTCTATCCATAAGCATTTGCTAATAGTTTTGCGCAATTGCAATTGCATAGAGCTGTGAATAAAATTTATTATTAAATAAATTTGATTTTGTTATAAATTTAATTTATTATGATTTATAACTAAAAGATTACGAATAATAATAGCAATAAAAACCTTTATTACAAGATGTCTATATTCGAACAATGAAAGCTTTATTTTCACAATAGACTTCCTTCACACCTACACATGAGCCTAAACAAAGAGATATTCAAAAATATGAATATAAGCATTATTTACAATTAAAATATTACCAATAATATCATATATGTCCTTCGATCAGTCATTTACATTCAGAGTTGTTATTAATTTATGTAGTTCCTAGATGTCGTGGGGAGGAAGCATTCGTTGCGAGAATCTAACAAATGGAATAAACTTTGTGCACAATTGCAATTGCATAGAGTTGTCAATAAAATTTATTATTTAATAAAAAAAATTGTTATAAAGTTAATTTATTCTGCACATCTACATAATTTCATAAAGATAACCATAAACAAAGCTTTTGTTCAATGGCACGAGAATTGATGCAATTTTTGTACAAAATTTTGTCTGCACTCCGCACGAGCTTTACACAATTAACCATTGATATCTATAAAGGACCGAAATATTTGAAGGCATCTTGAAGAAAAAGGGAATATGGAGATATGAATTATTTATAACTAAAATATTAGCAATAATATTAGCAATAAAAACCTTTAATGTGAAATGCAGAGATCCTCACATTGAAAGCTTTCTCCGCTCAATGGACTTCCTCCACACTTCCACACATGAACCTAAACAAAGATGTATTTGGAAATATGAAGATAAGAATTATTTACAACTAAAATATTACCAACAATATTGTATATGTCCACCATTTGCCTTACTATTATTGCAAACAGCAAATATGCATTATTCTCACATCATTGAGTAGAAGCTTTGTTTGTGCTTATGTTTCTGAAATTTTTTGGATCTCCACACTCTGTACCAATAGATTTTGTAGATTATTTGTCGGGATTTATTTGAGTACAAAGCTTTGTTTGAGTGTGCATACCAAGTGCAAAAAATTTCAAAGCTAACATACAATGTTGCACAAACACTTCATAGCCAATATACAATATCAAATTTCATTCATCACTCATTATTTTTGCAGTTTAACATTAGTGTTATATGCAAAAGCATGTGATAAAGGACAAATGTATCATATGAAAAAATTATGTCAAGACAGTAACGTTTACGAAAATGTGAAAGCTTGGAAATCACGCTTAGCATTGAATGATTAATTAATGTTTACCATTCATAAAAAAAATTGTAATAACAGCGAGGCAACCGATGGACCCATATGATATTATTGATTATCCTACTTAATTATGTGCCCAGAGAAAGTAGGGGTAAGGAGAGGCCCCAAACAAGTCTACATTCTCCATTGTGTGGAGGAAGCTTTCACTGTGCAAATCATTGCACTTTGCACTAAAAGATTTTATTGCTAATATTTTAGTATTAAATAATGCATACCTATTGTTCACAATAACACCAAAGCAAGTGTTGGACCCGCAATTCCTTAGAAATTGACTTATCCTATTGATCCAAAAATGGATCCTAGATAACCTCTAAGTCTAAAAGACTTCATATAAGAGGTAAATCTTCAAAAAAATGGCCTAAAAGGCTTTATGAATAAAATTGCATCAAAGGAGGTCCAAGGTAGATTTAAGTGAAAAAGGGAAGCCACCCCCAATCGTTGATCCCCGACATATCGGGTCGGAGGCAGCTATGCAATATAACATAAGGGACCGGATCATACGATACTGTGATCACCGAAATCGGCAGATCGGCATCGGCCAATAGCATGGGACTTAAGGTAGGACCCCCAGGCCAAGTGATGTTGTGATCGTCGAAATCGGCGGATCAACGTCAACAAAGGCCATTCCATATGCATAGAATCTTGGGTCTATGCGATATGCGATTGCGACAAGTCGCATCATAATGTCGCATTAGAGCTACACAACAAAATGGGGGTACACATATATATGTGTGTGATGTGATAGATGGACCCGACGAGGCTATAGGAAATATTCGATATATTTTGAGATCTGTCAAATGACAATTTTCTATGTATTTTTGCATATTTCATTTATTAAATGAAATACGAAGAGAAGCATCAATGCGATGAAAACGGAATCGAAAGGGTTTAGGAATGCAAATATATTATTTCAAGTTTGAAACAAGCAGGATTTCATGAGGACTAAAGGCAGTAAGAGGTTTTGGTCAGGCTCCGCTCAAGCCCATACATTGGCTACCACGTGTCCAGGCCCTGGAGAGAGAAAACCACTATTTTCGAGCAATTAATTTTCGTACGCATGGGCCACCTGAAATGAACCATAGCCGTTGGATCTAGATCTTCTAGATCAATGGTGGAGATGCAATAAGCAATTAAAAGGTAGACCCGATAGAAGTATAGGACGGATTTATGGATATTTGAAGTCTGGTGAACAATGTTTTGGCGGAATTTTCCCATGTTTGAATGTATTTCTCTATGTAAACAGAGAATGTCTATTTGGGGAATTTTAAAGGCCCGATGGTCCATTCCGTTACAGCACAGATGGCCACCTTCCCTGGAAGCATTAACAAATTATTGTTAAATGCTCAGAAGGGGATTTGAGCGGACAGAGGTCGGGAGCCAAAGAGCCTGAAAGGGAAAATGAACAGACAATCACTAATTGGCTTAAAAGCCATGAATGTCAGAGACATGGGTTGTTGTTGGAGTTGTTGCTGAAATCGAGCATAAGCAGAGAGCGAAGCCAAAGCAGGAAGCGAAGGCATAAGAGAGCAATGCAAAAAGGCAGCAGCAAAACAAGCAGCGTAGAAAGCAAAATCTGAAGCGCACGCAGCCAAGGGAGTCACTTGGAGTTCAAGTGGAAAGCCAGAGGGTTGTAAACTGAAAGAAAGCCAAAGAAGCCAGAGCCAAGAGTCAGAGCCAGAGCCAAGAGCCAGAGCCAACAGTCAGAGCCGAGAGCCAGAGCAACATTCGAGAGCCAGAAAGCCAAGAGCTTCAAGAGCCAAGGGACAAAATGTTGTCTGAACCCATTGTTTCTATATAAAATAGTAGGAGTTGAGCCAAGAGCTTGTAAAAAGGAATTATACCATAGTCCTAGAGAACCTAGTTGAGTTGACTAGAGCTCACAAAGATGTAGCCCAAGAGTTTTGGGTGAACTCCCAATTAAATTGTTGTTCTCTGTGTTTTATTTATTGTTGCATAAGTATTTATTGTATGTATTTACATATCAGCATACACAATAGATTTTAAAGCACATAACAGCCAACAATAAATATAAGCATACACCTATAATTTCAAGCATTTTTAATTCTGCATTGGTTAATCAATAATACTTGGGAATATTTAAAGCTTTGGAAGTGGGAGAGGTTCTTGTAAGTTAGACAAGAAGCCTAAGAGCCCCATTTTCAGATCACCTATTGTATCATAATATAGAGATAGTGCTTGCCTAACAACTACATCAATCTTCGCATCTTTAAGTAGAAGCTTTGTTTATGGTTTTCTTTATCAAATTAAGCATATGTGCGGAAGTGCGGAGGAAGATTTCAAGTTTCCAGTGTGCATATATATGCACTCCACACTTATGGATTTTATTGCTAATATTGTAGTATTAAATAATGCATTGCAATGGACCCTTACGGTATTACTAGTAACATTTTAATTATAAATAATGTTTCTATTTCTAATATTTTAATATTAAATAATCTATAGATTTTCTTCGTAATATTTTAACTATAAATAATGCATATCTACGTATTCCCAAATATCACTAGTCAATTTAGTAAATGTTGTGTAGAATGCGGACGAAATTCCATAAAATGAAAATCTGTTTTTTTTCTCGAATGCAAAGAACATGCAACCACATCAATTTTCAGAGCATTGAGCACAATATTTGTTTATGGTTATCTTGCTGAAAATCAGGCACACATGCGGAAGTGCAAGGAAGTCCATCGTGCGAAGGAAGATTTCAAGTTTTCATTGTGCAGTTCTTTGCATTCTGCAATAAAGGCTCTTGTATATTTTTTTCTCGGAACATGTGCGTGAGTGCGGAGATTTGTTTGAGTGCAGACGCTGATAGTAGAAAAGTTCAAAGCTAACATACAATGCCCCACAATCACCTCATAACCAATATACAATATCATTTTCATTTATCGAATTTAATATCACATATTGTACTCATTATTTGTGCAGTATAACATTAGTGTTTTTAACATACTTTATTACAAAATTATTGTAATAATATTAGCTAATGTACAAACTGTTGGAAACATTTAGTTTCACCTTGCGGTCAAGTTGTGTTTATTGTGCATTATTTGGCTATGTTTTTGCAATTTTAACCAAAGTTTCCAAAAAATGCTCAATATTTCTATTTTTGTACATATTCAAAAATAATTTATGAATTTTTAATAAATGTTATTTATAATTTTTGATTGGTTGAGGAAACTTTGTTTATGGTTACCTTTCTGTAATTAGGCACATGTGTGAAAGTGTGGACAAAATTCATTATGCGGGGGAAGCTTTCAAGCTTTCATTGTGTGGATCTCTGCACTCTGCAGTGAAGTCTTTTATTGCTAATATTTTAGTATTAAATAATCCATATTTATTGTTCACAATAACACCGAGGAAAGTGGTGGACCCATACAACATTATTGGTAATATTTTTAGTTATAAAATGTTTTTATTGCTAATATTTTAGTATTAAGTAGTCCATGTTTGTTGTTCACAATATTTTAATTATAAAAAATGCATATCTCTGTATTCCCAAATATCATAATTCAATTAAGTAAATATTATGTGGAGTGCAAAGAAAATTGGATCATTAAGCACAGGCTTTGTTTATGGTTATCTTACTGAAATTAGGCACATGTGTGGAAATCGTTATCTACAGAGATGTGAAATAACCATTGCTAAAACCGTTAAAATTGAAATAGCTAATTTAAAATTCGAGTGTCTAACGAGTGTGCATTTGCATTAGAAATACTCATGACCTACCTTGCTCGTGAACACAAAAAGTATATTAATTAATTGGTTATTTCGATTAATCATCTATTACAAGGTTATTAGTTATTTCGATTAATTGGTTAATTAGTTGCATTGGTAATATGGAAAAGTTGTGTTAGTTAAATAGCAAGTGAGTTATATGGAAATTTAGTTAAATGCCCTTTTAAATGGTGTAATACACATTTCCATTTCCATTTCCAGTTGTGTTAGTTATATAGCAAGTGAGTTATATGGAAAGTTAGATAAATTCCCTTTTGAATGGTGTAATACACGTTGCCATTTCCATTCCAATAACCAATTAATCAAAAAAATCAATTAATTAATATTTTTTTGTGCTTATGAGCAAGATGGGTCTTGAGTATTTTCAATGCCAACACACACTTGTTAGGAATTCAAATTTTAAATTGGTTATTTCGATTTCAATGGTTTTAGTAGTGCCTCCGCATAATAGTTACTCTACATCTCTGCACGTAACGATTAAACCTACATCATTGCATGTGCGGAGGCTTTAATTGTGCGGAGGTGTCAAGTTATTCTGCACCAATAACTAATGCTAAACGTTTTAGCTTAAATATGTTAGAGGCACCTTTATCAAAATTTTCATGAATTTATGCTATGACTTCTTTGGTATTGTCTTCCCCTCTTTTGATTTGATTTATTCGTTTAATTAATTTTTTCATTGTGGTAATTTTTCCCTTTTTTAATGTAATCCCTGATATTTCCACACTCCGCCTTAGAATATATCTTTAGATTGCTTCCATTGTAATGTTATAATATAAAAACACAGAATTATTTGATGAAGCAATACATCAAATCCAGTGTCGTTGATGATCTCATTAATTCATTTTGATGGCATCTCAAATGGAATTTACAACTTGGTGAACCATTTCAAAAGAAGGAGCATTTTCTAGTGGTTTGGATTTCCCTTCGATACATGTAAAATCACATGTACAGGGTGGTGAAGCGTGTGCAAAGGAACAAGGAAGCGTGTGTGGGGGAAATTGTGCAGAGGTGCATGTGCGAAGTAAGCATGTGTGGAGACAGAAATGTCGGCGAATTGAGGACCCTACTAAAAGAAGCATGGCCTTAATCAATCAATCAGCAGTAAAGGCAGGGATTGTGTTTCATTGCACTAAATGATTTTGTAGATTTTTTCTCGGAACACGTATATGAGTGTGGGGCTTTGTTTGAGTACAGAGTCTGGCTGCAACAAAGTTTAAAGCGAACATACAATGTTGCACAATCACTTCATAGCCAATATACAATATCAATTTTTAGTTATCAAATTTAGCATCACATATTGTATTTTTTGTTTGTGCAGTATAACATTGGTGTATATAACATATTTATTACATAATTATTATTGTAATGATAATAGGTAACCTAGAAATTGTTGGAAGCATTTAGTACTATAGTGTTGGCATTATGATACATATGTTGTACTTGATGGCAACCCACTCATCTCAGATGAGAAATTATAGTGCAGCAAAGTTATTTTCTGGTTCACGCACTTTCACGCAGAGAAAAGTTCACGCACTTTCATGCAGAGAATAAATTATAGTGCAGCAAAGTTATTTTCTGGTTCAAGCACTTTCATGCAGAGAAAAGTTCCTTTCATGAAGAGAAAAGTTCATGCACTTTCATGCAGAGAAAATTTCATGCACTTTCATGCAGAGAAAAGTGCACGCACATGGGAAATCTTATGGTTGGTTCATGGTATTAGTCCGACAGTTTTTGATCCTATGGTTTTGGTCCATGGTATTTAGTCCTTGATATTTGAACCTATGGTTTTGGGCCATGGTATCTCGTCATAAGTGTTGATCCCAAGTATTGGGTCCATTGTATTGAATTGTTATGGTTTTTGGTTCGTGGTATTGAGAAAGGCCTAAGGCTATAAAAGAGGAAGGAGATCATTTGGCAAGGCATCTTCTGAATGATTGAATATCTGATAAAGTGCTAGATCTGGAATATTGTGATTGGGTTATGGTGCAGATCTGGATCTGAATGAAGAAGGAACCTGACTGTAAGGAGAAGGATAAGTTCTATTGATGGGTCAAAATCTTAAGGCTGGAATAGTGGTATCTCTATATGATTTTGATCTGTGATATGTGGTGCATGCTTGATCTGTAAATCTGATAATCTGGGTTAACTAATATCTGAATGTTTGAAAGAATGAATTTATAGATCTGTACACGGGTTTCTAAATAGTGAAGTAGCATACATCTCTTGATTTATGTTCTAGGTGCTTCTGTTTATTGCTACAGTGTTCTTCAGAAGTGGGGTGTGATTATTGTTATTATGATCTGGGTACAGTCGTCAGAGAAGTGTTTATTTTGATTCAGTTTGTGCACAAGGAAGTTGGTTGACTGCAGATCTATTTGATACTTGGTGGATCGGGTTGGAATGTTTATCATTATCTGTTTTGATAGACTAGATCTGAATTATTGACATATGTTTATGTATGGTATGATTTGGGTATGACAAATGTATGGAACAGTTGCAAGTTATAAGGAAATATTTGCAGGTTGGTTTTGGTGAAAGTATTGTTTCAGTATTGGGTGATTGTGTGCCTCAATGATATAGATGGGTCCAGTATGAAAATTGGATGAAACATGGCCTTTCAGATTATGGTGTTGTGCTTCAGTGTATCTAGTCTGAAAATTGATGAATGTGGTACCTGGAGGAAGAAAGAGAAGGTTGCAGCCTTCGGTAGGTCAGCACCTACGTACTAGTACATCAGCTAGTACAAGAGCCAAGGGGGTGGTAGCTCCCTTCTAGTAGCAGCTGGAAAACGAGTAAAGGTTGGAGCATTTCAGTAGGTAGCAGCCTGCGTACTAGTAAATGGATCGGCTAGTACAAGAGCAAAGGGGGTTGTAGCTCCCTTTCAGGATAGTCTGGAGAACGAGAGAAGGTTGTAGCCTTCTGCAGGTAGAAGCCTGTGTACTGGTATAAGTCAGCACCAGTACAAAACTATTGTAAAAGATATTTCTTATTAAAGAAGATTGAGATGACTTGCAGCAAGTGGTTTTCACCCACATTGGGTTTCCACCTTACGTCATGGTGTTCATGTGTGCTTCTTGTTTGTGATGATCTGTTCTATTTTACTGCTCCAGTTTACTGCTCATGTGGTTAATAATGTTCTGATGCACTCATTAAAGATCAACTAACTGAATCATATGTTTACTGGATATACATTTGTTGCAACACATGCGAATCTTAATATGGAAATGAAAAATTTATATTGATCTGATAATACTGATTCACCCCCCCCCCTCTCAGTATTATTTCCAACAATTGGTATCAGAGCAAGTCCTTTTGGTAGAAGCTTGATCGCTTGAAGGAGATCCGTGGAACTATGGGAAAGAAGCTTAAGAAGAAAGCACCTAAGAAGAAGAAAGACATCTCAGAGAACTATGAGAGTGGGTGTGTGGATTGGGGAATATGTGGAAGAAGCACATCAAGTTCAGAATCAACTTCAGAATGAAGATGAACAAGATCTATCAGGTATGAATTGTTATCCTTTGGTTGATACATCTATTTATCCTCTTAAAGATGATGAAAGTGATATAGCGAAACAACTGAATTTGCGCTTATGGGTGAACAAGAAAGATATCAAATAGAGGCAGAATTTAAAAGGCTTACAGACAAAATTAGAGATCAACAAGATCTATTGAACAATAAGGAATGTGCCTTCAAAGAAGAATCTACCAGACTAAAAGCTCAACTAGAGGAGGGAAATAAGGTAAGGAAGTTATTCAAGGAAAAATGTCAAAAGTTGCAGGATGAATTGACATCATTAAGGAATGAAGTCAATGAAAGGAGCACAATCATCAAGAAACTTAGAGATCAATCTAGTTATTATGAAAGGCTTGAAGCTACAATCTGCTCGCTAAAGGAAGATCTTGAAGAATCAAAGAAGCAGAATAAATTACTACTCCAAGCTATTGAAAAACAAGAGAACGAAGTTCTTGAGTTAAGACATCAGTTGAAAGAAGGAAGGAAAGCTGAGGAGAACATAAAGAAGCAGTATCGTGAAAAGGAAGAGCATCTTCAGATTGAGGTAAATATTCTAAATAATAAATTAGAAGAAAAGGATAAGCTCTTACGATTTCAAGACAGTACTAAAATTTTGGATGATATTCTCAGTAGTCAAAGGTCTCCTGCTATCGAAACTAGTCTTGGTTTTTATGAATCTGCTGAAGATGAATCTAGCTCACAAGGAAAGGCAAGGAACTCTAATGAGAAATCTAAAATGCTCAACAAAGATATGAGAGGAAAACCCCATCAACATCCAAGGAAAGAAATACTTCAAAGAAAATCTTTACTCCTCCGATGAATAATGTTAAATGTTATGTATGTCATAATCTTGGACATGTTGCAGCCAGATGTAGAAGAAGAATGGTTCAAGATCATCACACAGAAAGATCATCACATTACTTTCAGGGATATTGTTTTTCTTGCAATATGTTTGGTCACAAAGTTGTTGACTGCTACAGAAGGAATATGAAACATGTAAGGTGTTATGCATCTAACAAGCTTGGACATATAGCAAAGGAATGCAGGAATAAAGTATGGGCACCATACCAAAAGGAGAAAACTTCATCACGCTTGAAGATATGGAAGAAGAAGGAAGTACAGTCAGAAAGATGTGGCACAGCACAATATACTCAGACACAGCACAACACAGACATAACAGACTCAGGGGGGAGCTCAAAATATAAAACTGCAGTGTTCTGAATCTCATACGCAAGTTCCATAAATAAAAGTCACGTATATACGCGAGTTGGCCACTGCGCAGTCGCGTATATGTCAGTCTGAGGAAAAGCAATAGGGATAGGGCTCAGGAAAAAGGGTCTAATAGGATGCAATCCATTTGCTTTGTTTAAAAATGGTTACAATCTGTTGATGATGTGAGGAAATGTCTTGATACTTATATGATGTTTAGAAGTGTTTTTTATCCTA
Source organism: Pinus taeda (assembly GCA_000404065.3). NCBI lineage: Eukaryota > Viridiplantae > Streptophyta > Pinopsida > Pinales > Pinaceae > Pinus > Pinus taeda. The sequence goes on along the minus strand of APFE031276002.1, from coordinate 58,042 downwards.
ACTTGATGATGATAATGCCTTGATACTTCTTGCTGATATATGCATGATCAAATCTGATAGTAAACAAGATGGCACAAGTTCAGGGGGAGCAGATAATCTTCTAATGCTGCATTGTTGGCATTATGGTTAGTAGTCCTTGGTGATGATGCTTATATGGCTAAGTGATATATCTTGCTATGGTTATGAGTTGTCCATGAAAAAATATCATATGTTTGTTGGGGTTACATAGTTGATGTTCATATCAGATTTGTGGTTGATTCTCTGATAATGCATATATGGTGCTTACATGGTGATCTTCATAAGGATAAGGAGAAGTACAAAGCTTGTATACACATCTTCATTACTTGATGATGAGTCTATCATATGCTGCTGTCATCATATGCATAAAGATCATATAATATAGTTGATGCAAGTCTCCTATAGTTCTTGGCTCTCATGTGGATGAGAATAGCTGCGGTTGATGATCTTGAGCTAAAGATGCATAGTACTATATACAGTATGTTGGATACATGAATGATTACTCAAAATTGCATTGTTGGAGACATGATGATGATAAAATGACAGATTGATACTTACATATGTTGATTGATATAGATGTCCCCAAATGATGATACATGGATGATATATAAGATCATGTAGATCTTGATGTTGATGAGATGGCTATGATGTCTTTCAAGAGGATGAGTTGATATCTATATGCAAACATACCTTGCTATAGGACATTTACAAGTTGCTGATCTGGAAATGGTTGTACACGAGTTTTATGAAGAACATTCGCGTATATACGCAGGTTTATGTGGATGTAGTCACGTATATGGTGTTTTTGAAGGAAGTCTGATATGGGTCTGACAGAGACCATCTGAAACAGGTTTAGGGGGAGCAAATAAACTTCTGATAATGCATTGTTGGCGTTATCTTAGAAGCTTTTGGTTCAAGTACTCAGTTGTTGTTGATTTGAAGTGGAACAAATGCAGAGGGAGAATAGAAGGAGAACATGGTTGTTGATCTGAATGGTGATTGGCAGATGCTACTGATATTAGTTATTGATGACTTTCATAGTCTTGCTCTAGATATTTCGTCTCTATGTCATATATGTCTTTTGTTATCAAGGTCATGTAATGGCCTATTTTGGTTTCCCCACTATGCTTGGGATGAATGATGTAATGTACTTGTTTATCATGAGTAAACTTCTGGTGTAAGCCCACTTGGTTGGGTGGATGAGTCTATTTTGTATATCCTCACTTGGTTGAGGATGGATGTATGTATGAGTCTTTGGTGATAGGAAGGTCATTTTGATTAGAGTCATGTTCTTCTTGTAGAACATCTTTTGCAGATCTTGCCTAGAGTCAGGGGAGCAGGAACAACACCACTTCAGCATGAGAGACTCAGCATTACTCAAGGGGAGCTTACAATTGGTACACCTTGACATCTACAAAGGGAGCTCATTCAGAATTTTCAGAGTTACTCGGGGGGTGGTTTGGACAGCAAATGTTTATCAAAGGAAGAGAATATCTTGGTCCGCCCTTTGCCTTGATGTCAAAGGGGGAGAGATTGGTTTGTTTGTTGCCATCAAGTCCAAGGGGGATATTGTTGGCATTATGAACATATGGTACCTTGATGGCAACCCATCATTCAGATGATAAATATAGTGCAGGAAGTATTTTCCGGTTCACGCACTTTCACGGAGAGAAAAGTTTCACGCCTTCATGCAAGGAATTAAATTATGTTGCAGCAAAGTTATTTTTCTGGTCACACACTTTCATGCAGAGAAAGTTCATTGCACTTTCGCAGAGAAAAGTCCTTTATGCAGAGAAAAGTTCACACACTTTCATGCAAAGAAAAGTTCATGCACTTTCATGCAGAGAAAAGCACACGCACATGGGAAATATTATGGTTGGTTCATGGTATTAGTCTGACAGTTTTTGATCCTATGGTTTTGGTCCGTGGTATTTAGTCCTTGGTATTTGAACCTATGGAATTAGGCCATGGTATCTCGTCATAAGTGTTGATCCCAAGTATTGGGTCCATGGTATTGAATTGTTATGGTTTTTGGTTCGTGGTATTGAGAAAGGCCTAAGGCTATAAAAGAGGAAGGAGATCATTTGGCAAGGCATCTTCTGAATGATTGAATATCTAATAAAGTGCTAGATCTAGAATACTGTGATTGGGTTATGGTGCAGATCTGGATTTGAATGAAGAAGGAACCTGAGTGCAAGGAGAAGGATAAGTTCTATTGATGGGTCAAAATCTTAAGGCTGGAATAGTGGTATCTCGTTATGATTTTGATCTATGATATATGGCGCACGCTTGATCTATAAATATGATAATCTAGGTTAACTAATATCTAAATGTTTGAAAGAATGAATTTATGGATCTGTACGTAGGTTTCTGAATAATGAAGTAGCGTACATCTCTTGATTTATGTTCTAGCTGCTTCTGTTTATTGCTACAGTGTTCTGGGTTTAGAAGTGGGGTGTAATTACTGTTATTATGATCTGGGTACAGTTGTCAGAGAAGTGTTTATTTTGATTCAGTTTGTGCACAAGGAAGTTGGTTGACTGCATATCTATTTGATACTTGGTGGATCGGGTTGGAATGTTTATCATTATCTGTTTTGATAGACTAGATCTGAATTATTAACGTATGTTTATGTATGGTATGATTTGGGTATGACAAATGTATGGAACAGTTGCAAGTTATAAGGAAATATTTGCAGGTTGGTTTTGGTGAAAGTATTGTTTCAGTATTGGGTGATTGTGTGCCTCAATGATATAGATGGGTCCAGTATGAAAATTGGATGAAACGTGGCCTTTCAGATTATGGTGTTGTGCTTCAGTGTATCCAGTTTGAAAATTTATGAAACGTGGTACGGAGGAAGAAAGAGAAGGTTGTAGCCTTCGGTAGGTCGGCACCTACGTACTAGTACATCAGCTAGTACAAGAGCCAAGGGGGTGGTAGCTCCCTTCTAGTAGTAGCTGGAAAACGAGTAAAGGTTAGAGCATTTCAGTAGGTAGCAGCCTGCGTACTAGTAAATGGATTGGCTAGTACAAGAGAAAAGGGGGTTGTAGCTCCCTTTCGGGATAGTCTAGAGAACGAGAGAAGGTTGTAACCTTCTGCAGGTAGAAGCCTATGTACTGGTATAAGTCTACACCAGTACAGAACTATTGTAAAAGATATTTCTTATTAAAGAAGGTTGAGACGACTTGCAACAGGTGGTTTTCACCCACATTGGGTTTCCACCTTACATCATGGTGTTCATGTGTGCTTCTTATGTGTGATGATCTGTTTTGTTTTACTACTCTGGTTTACTGCTCATGTGGTTAATAATGTTCTGATGCACTCATTAAAGATCAACTAACTGAATCATAT
>APFE031276002.1:0-54513 GCA_000404065.3 Pinus taeda | reverse complement strand
CAATATTATTCAACATATAGCATGTAAGAAAGGATAATTGTGTTATATGAAAAAAATATATCGATATGGTAATGTTTACAAAGATGCGAAAACTTCAAAATCACATTTAACATTGAATAATTAATTAATGCTTAGTAGTTATATTAATATTTGTTTAGCAAATTGATACACACTTATGTTATCCTTGAAATTCTCAGTGAATTGAAAAAATACATAGTGCTTTTAAAAGAGTGGTTTTTGTTAGAGATGTTGTTGGTGTTGGTCACTAGTGATCTGTAGTCTATATCTACATGTCACAAGTCAGAAAGGTTAGTCATAAATAAAGGATATGTAGAGGAAGTACAATTACATATTAAATATTAGGTTGGATTTCAAGTGATAATTATGCAAATCGGCCTAATTTTGTTTCTTCAATGCCAGATTGAATCTATTTCAAAGGCTATTTCTCAACCAAATAGTTTGAGACTCATTTCCATTATGTTGTGGCTATATGAAAATGCAAAATGGAAATGGATACTACTCTTCAACCATAGCTTTCTAGTGACATTCAGAGCAAAATGATTTTTGGCAATGTAAAAATCCTAAAAGTTTTCTTGATGTTGCAAGTTTTGTTAGGTTGTTAAAGTGCATAGATTACAATTGAAGCTTTTATTATGTAGGAAATCTTATAATAGTTTGGAACGCTAGTTTTTAAGTTAACGCAAAATGGAAGGAACCATGCAAAGATATAAATTTTTACCTAATTTAATTATTTCAGTGAACAAAGTTCATTTAATTGAATAAGTCAAAGACAATAAGCCATTCAAGTCATGAATTAGCATCTAGGATCTTAAATTACTTCCGCAAAGTAAAAGTTGGTTGATAGTAAGGCAAGTTTGTATAGTAAATGTGTTGAATACGTGTTGGTTTAGTGAATAAATGCATAAAAGCCATTTATTTATTGGCAAAAGAGCTTTATTTAATGAAAATAGAATGTAGTTTATGATATTAATAAAATAGTATTATCTCTATATCGATTTCTAAAGTGTTTAAGATATATTAATCATGAAATGTAATCGTATCAATTGTATTATGTGAAAGTGGACTTTAAGTAAAACTTATATGATTTAATGTAACATATTTCACAACAATTTTTTCTGATTAAAGATTAGGTAAATCAGTGCTATCCATATTGATAACATTCATTGCTTAATGGATACCAATAAAATCGATAGTAGTTAAATGTTGTTTCAGAACTTAGATGTCAATTCGTGTTTTAGATTATCACCTTTTTCGCATTATATTAACGCTTGTTTCTTAGCAAAGAAATTTGTCAATGTTCATTTTATTCTAGACTCATTAGTAAGTTATAGGAAACTAGCTTGCTTTGTTGTTCTGAAACTGTTAAGTGTTTTAAGGTTTTTCCTTATAATTTTTCTATTGTTTTTTGAGTTTTTTACTAACAATGAACAAATGGCCCAAGGAAACAATGGAAAGAGCACAAAGGAAGAGGTGCATGTAGAGAGCTAAGATAAATTAATTCTCAGCCAATATATCTTAATGCTTAGTTAAGATATTTTAATGTTAATGGTTAAAATATTGGAACTTCTACAAATGCTTAGATGTCATAGATGGAATAGATGTCATAAGAACATTGTCAGAAGAGCTCTTGCAAAACATGAATTGAGCAATCAATTCTCCACTTTGACAGCATAATCACTAGAATTGTTAATGTCCAGAAATAGTGGTTAATTAGAAAAGAAAATGTTACCAATTTCTGCTATTTGTTGAACCAATTTTGAAATCCAGTATATGCTAAAGGTTATGTATTATAATATTCTCAATAGAGTTAAATAAAAAAAAGACATATTAGACTATTATGGATTACAAAAATATGTATAAATGGAAAATGTTTTATAGGTTCTATCCTAATCTTGCTTATTCGATTTAGAAATTCGTTTCATCTTTATATGACAATGATTTATCTAGATATTTTTTTAAATCTTGTATGCAATAGCATTTTAAAATGATTAAACAAACTCCAAACTGCAACATTAGAAACTTTCAATATTGTCTAACTAGTTACAAAAATTACAAGTTCGATAAATAAATAAAATAATGTAAGAAATGAGACTACAAGAAAGTAAAGACAACATAACATAATACAAAACATAGATCCGGAACGAAATAGTTTATTTCAATATGTATTTGTACAATGTCATACTAGAATTTGCACTAATAGAAGAAATTGTCTTGTTTTCTCTAATGATTACATTTCTAATCTTGTTCTCATGATTATAATATATTGATTGATAATGTGAAATCAAACCCCAATTATCAAGTAAAATAGAAGAGTTGTTCGACAAAAAATGCAATTCCTAAACCAAAAACTTTAAGGCAATGTTAGGATGCTTGACAATGCAGACAACAAGAACTGTATCATTATCGGATTTCTTGACAATGTAAACAAAGAAAACCGTCATTGTATATGTATAACTATGTTATGATGGTTTATTGGAAATGTGTCATGTGTCTCAAAATTTGACAAGATTTCAATAACATCTGTTTTTTATGCACAATATTGCTCATAGGAAATTTGTCATAGTGGAGGTAAAACTCTTTCCAGTTTGACGCCCCTCAAAATACATTGCATTTTAGTCCTATCAATTGGATGTATGATATAGTTTAACTAATGAAAATAAAGGAAGTGAGAGTCCTACTTGCAAGCGGTGCAATAAAGCATTGTTTTATTCATGGTGCTAGCACTTGTAATTGGAGTACTGCATTTTGCACATACAATCTCGAATGGATTTGTATATTGACTAAATGTTTGTCAAGTGCCCTTGGAAATAATGTAAAATTGATATAGAAAATAGAGGCTTAGTAACATGAAAGCAAATGTATTTTTATTTCTTGTTCTTTATCTATGTCTATTTAAACAATATAATATAGTTTACTGTGCATATTCCGCTTGGAAAGGAAAGTAAGTTTCTTATATTATCAGCATTCTTTCTTGTTTCCTATGGACATATCAACATCGACTATGAATTTTGGAAAACTCTTTATTTTTTTTAACTCTACCTTTTAAACATAGTTACCGATCAAACAAGAAAATGACCTAGTACCCGTTTTTTTGAGGTAGCAAAAAATCACTCGATTTTGAAAAGTGGCAATTCAGAATAAACATTTTTTTTTAGCATATTTTTGGCACTTTAAATTTTCTTATGTATCAAGTCTGAACATTTTTTTTTAAATGTTAGTGATTTTCATGCTGATTTTGAAAAGTGTTGATGTAGCATTTTTTAGAGGGCTTATTTTTGACACTTCAAATTTTTTTATGTATCTAGTATGAACAGATTTTTTGTTAGTGATTTTCATGCTGATTTTGAAAAGTGCTGATGCAACAGCAACACAAATTATTTTAGAGGGATTTTTTTTAACACTTTATATTTTTTTATGTATCTAGTATGAACTTTTTTTTTGTTAGTGATTTGCATCTTGATTTTGAAAAGTGCTAATGCAATATCAACCTTTTTTGTTTAGAGGGCTTATTTTTTACACTTTAAATTTTCTAATGTGTTAAGCGTAGATTTTTTTTTTATGTTGGTGATTTTCATGTTGATAATAAAACATAAAAAATAGAAAACATGACAAAAAAAATCAAATAAAAATAAATAATAATAAAAAATAAATAACAAATAAAATAAAAACAAAAATATCAAATAAATAAAAAATAAATGCAAAAGAATAAAAAAAAAAAAAACAAAAAAAAAAAAAAAAAAAAAACACACAAAATAATACAAGTAAAAAAAAAAAAAAAAATATGACCAAAAAATCAGTCCTAAAAATAAAAATTTAAACAAAAAAATGGAATAATTAGATCAACACAATTAAGAAAAAAAAAAAAAAAAAAAAAAAAAAAAAAAAAAATGATGTAAAAAAATCAATAAATAAAAATAAAAATAAAAATAAAATAAAAAATTAAAGGAAAAATAATTAAAAAATTAAGCATTAAATAAAATATTAAAAAAGCAAAATTAACTATTAACAACATTAGAATATAAACATTTAAAAAATAAAATAAATAAACAAAAAAAAGCCCCCGAGTGACAGGAGCCGATTCCGAGAATCGGTCCCTGCCACCCCAGGGCCTGTTGGGTGCGGGGTGGGCGTGGAGTGCATCTGCCTCCCCGCCCACCCCCATGGCCCAGCCGGCCTGGGGGTGGCAAGGGCCGACCCTGTAGTCGGTCCCTGTGAGGTTAAATAATATATATATATCGAAAACAAAAAAAGTTGCGCAATTCAGCGTTTCTGTTCTGTGACCAGCATTGTTTATGTATTCCATTTCAGACTGTTCTCTAGACATTTTATCAAATATGAGGTGATGTAGATTGTATATAAGACCGTTCTTCAGGCAATCCAAATGTAAGTGTACTCATGACCAATCAAGAAGCCTAAATAATGTTCAGTGTAATATGGGTGTGAGCCGAGGATTTGACGCGGACTTGAAAAGCCACCACAGACGCTTTACGTACAAACACGGCCGAAGCAATACTAAAGTGGTGTGGTGCACTATATTAGGTATATTGAAGGATCTAACAGAAGATGGTGAAGACTTGGGGTGGGCGGGCACGGGTAAAAGCACAGTGATTCCGAATTAAGTCGTTAGTGAGCTTTTCACGCCCGAAAAACGCGTAGCTCAGGTGACTCGCTACCCCTGCCACCTCAGGTCCTTTTTTCTGTTTTTTTGTTTATTTTTATTTTTTTTTAAATCGGGCCTAGGGTAGCAGGGGCTGATTCACCCCTTCCACCCCATGGCTTTTTTCGTTTGTTTTCAATTTTTTTTAATGAATTGTACGAAGAATATTTTATTTTATTTTATTTTAATGCTTTTTTTTTTAATCTTTTTTCTATATTTTAATTTTTTATGTTTTTAAATTCATTTTCATTTTTTCTAATTATTTTGTTTCTATTTAATTTTAATTTTTTAAACTTAAAAAAAAAAAAAAAAAAAAAATGTTTTTTTTGTTAATATTTAAATAATATATTAATTTATTAATATAGTCGTTACTTGAAATTATGTCTCTACATTGTTCTCTATTTAATCCTTTGCCATGGTCTGTCTCTTCAATCTGTCCCTGATGATGACCACACTTGTTGGTTCGAAACGCATCGACCAAGAAAATTCTCTTATGTGATTTCTACGGAAAGACTTTGTTTAATTCATTATGGATCACCGAAGCTTGAATACAGAAATTATATATATATATATATATATATATATATATATATATATTAATATATAATATAATATATTATTTTTTTTAAGGTTTTTTGTCATATTTTTTCCATAATGTCATGTTTGAAATATTTTGAAAACTTATTTTTTTTTGTAGTCATAATCTTTGGTTTTAATTCCATGGTTGAAAATTTGTCAATATTTTAATGATTTTCTAAGTCATGAATATTTTATCTTTGATGCTATGGTTGAAAACAGTTATAAGTATTTTTTCTCAAGCTCATGCTTTAAAATTGTTGGAAATTTAAATATTTTCAGAGTCATGATATTTTATTTTTAACGTCATTATTAAAAAATGTTGAAAATTAACCCTGAAAAAAGTAAAAGAAAAAGAAAAAAGTTATTCTAGCATAAACAATTTTTTAAAGATGTTTTTTGCACAGAAAAAATTGGTTTTTACTACCATTTTTAAAAAATGTTGAAAATGTACCCAAAAAAAAATGTTATTCCAACATCAACACTTTTCATTTTCAGCCTATTTTTTCATGTTTTTTGGGGGCTTTTGGGCTAGAGTACCCGTTTTGAGGTAATAGTTCTCGTTTGATCGGTAACTATGTTTTTAGCAAGATTAGTGGAAAAATGTTTGTTGCAAATCTCTTTGAATTGAAACACATGTCGAAATAAGTTTATCATGTACTTGAACGTGTTACATATTTAGCAGTTGTAAAACAACACATGAAAACCATATAATAGATGAAGAATAAAAATTTTCTAAACATTGGGGTATAAAGACCTACACATATGTAACTTGATTTTTATTTCAATGAAAATTGGTCTCTTTGGTGAAAAAAAAAAGAAAAATGGACAATAACTTCATAAAAATAAAGCACTCAAATAAATCAAAGATTAATGTTGCAATGTCTTGTTCTGCATTTTCATCTTTGAGTTCTAGTACATATTGCATTGTTATACGCATTACTAAAATTGCAATAGCAACAATTGCGCCAATGGGAAACACATCATCATTACATGACATATTTGCAGTCATCATATATGGAAAAAATCGGTACTCTGCACAAACAAGACAAATGTTTTCTACACTTCTAAAACTATTTAGACAAATAGGTTTTTCATACTCACCAATATTTTATTTATGCCTTGGAATTATTTCAAAACCTCTAATAGAAACACTAACATTTGCAATAAGTTTTGACTCTTGTTGTTTGATTAATAGTGTTGACACAAGCAATGTTATTGTCATTTCCGATTTCTTATTTGTTAAGTCTACATGAAGTATTGCTTTGGTCTTGTTTTCTTTGTCCAAAAATGTTCGATATGTAACCCACATAATGCCATCAAAAATATCTCTAGTTATACTGTTATTGTTATCTTTGATCAATAATGGCATAGACTCAGTTTATTTTTTCCTAGACATGAGCATTGAATTGAAATAAATAAATAAGTAAAATCACAAATAGACAAAAAAAATAAAAATAAAAGTTGATACACAGTTTATTAAACCTGCCCAAAAGTACCTATTTGCCTTTATTTCTTCGTTGGTTTCTATTGCTTTTGTGTTGTTTGCTGCAATATTTGTTTCTGTAGTATTGCTCATTGTTATTTCCACATTCTCATCCATCACTATTGTGACATCATTCAAATTCGATATCCTTTGTCTTCGCAAATAATACATTGAAACCACTTCTTAAAAGAATAATATAATTGAAACTAAGTAAGAATTTTTAATGAAAATAGAATAAGATAATGCAAAGTCATTACTAGTGTCCGTAAATTCTAAATCAATTTTAGTTTTAGAAAATACAAATGTTTTATAGAAATGTTCAAAGTAATTTTTTCTTCTAATTTGTTTCTCGTATCCAGATCTCTAATTATCGTATGTTTCCTGAAAAATGAAAAAGAATTTCTTTTAGTTATCGTACATTAAAAAATATGGTCGAAAAGGGGAAGACACACTGGGTTATGTAATGCAAATATAATCAAAGTATAATAAATAAAATAAAAATGTACTTCTTAGTAAATTTATCATTATCCTTAACGGTATGTTCTTCCTGTGTTCATTTTAGATGCTATGACGATATGAGTTAGATCAAATATACAAAAATAATAAAAATAAGATGTTCTAAATTTAATGCATAGAAGTAATTCAGAGGTAAGAACTATATGACAGTAACACATTTTGTGTAAATGTGTTTCCTGTCAATAATGCTACATGTTTTTCACTTTCACTCTAAATGATAATCACTCACAATTTGTAACTACCAAAAAAATACCATATAACACTTTGTAACCAGTTCATCTAAAAACTAAGTTAACATGTATGCTAAAAATATTGCTTGATGAACACCTGGTGAATGCTTCTACAGACAGCATAAGAAAAATTAATGGTTATGATTGTTGTGTTACCTTATAAATATTGAACATGTGTATTACATAGTGAAAGTTCAATTGGAAAATAGGAAAAAAATAATCAATAATTAGTGGATTTCTACCATGAGGTGACTACTACAGTTTCCAGTGACGCAAGAAGTTGTCAACACATTTCGTTCATGAACAAACTACTACTAATAAAAGAAATATTATTATTATTATTATTATTATTATTATTCTGGATTTGAGACCTCTGTGGTGTAATATTTTTGATTCAGACATCGGAGATTCCACAGTATTAAGATTTTTCTGCCAACGTTTCGAATCCAACTGGGATCCCAGGTTGGGATTCGAAACGTTGGCAGAAAAATCTTAATATTGTGGAATCTCCGATGTCTGAATCAAAAATATTATTATTATTATTATTTTCGTATGCCAAAGTGTCATAAGTGAAGAAAGATGTGGAAATAGCTTTGTAATATTAATTTAATTTCGAATATAGGAAAATGAGATAGAGCACTAGTCAAAGGAATGACACACATTCAAAGCTTCTCACAACAAAATCTTCAGAGAATGAAATGTGGTAAAAGTAACTGAAAATCGTTGGTCCAAAGTGATGTCTTTGCAAAGCAAGTGTATTGCATGTTAAATGGAAAAAAGCCTCTTTGAATATCTGTAGAGGCTAAGATTTTCCTATCTAGAAAAAGGGAACATGAAAAAAGAGAAAGCAATACGGTTATACGAACATAGGGTTATTTCCAAAGTTTTTTCTAGATAGGTACTTTGTTACTAAAGTCTGCAGGAAATATCGACATTGGATACTTGCATTTGAGAAGAAAAGAAAATACAATTTAGACCTCTTTGACAATATGTATTCAAGACTAAGGTTATTTTTTTTTTCCCAAGAGCATAATCTGCCAAATGGTAGTTTAAAGGTCCGTAAAATTTTCACTAAATGTTGTTACGGTGAATCAATGAGATAATTACCTACTTTTCATTGGTTCTAATTATGACATTAGTTAGTGATTTTGTGAGTGCTCTGATAGTGTGTTATTGCGTTGTACTATGGTGCTAGAATTGATGCATTTGCAAGTCCTAAATACAAAGGCGAGGCAAGGGGGGAATGTTGAACAAATATGCAATTATTATTATTATTTTTGCATCTTTACAACAATGGCGAAATTATTTTTTCATAGATTTAGTTGTGCTGGAGATAAGTTGCCTAGAGTTGTGATTTTATAGAGCTATGAATATTTGTAGATGATGGGGTATGTGAGGGAAAATGGGAATGAAGACCAAACAATGCTTATGAAAATCAATTTCTTAGACTATTTCTTAACCAAGTAGTTTGAGACTCATTTCTATTATGATGTTCTTATATGAAAGTACAACATGGAAATGGATGATAAGTTTTCTTGAGTTGTAGTTTGGGGAGTACTATTCAATGTTGGATTTTTGAGAATGTTTGGAGAAAATTGTTTTTGTGGCAATGTGATGATCCCAAAATTTTTATGCATCCAAAAATGTTTATTAAGCTATTATTGATACTCTAATCTTCCTTTTTTCGCAGCATATATTGTTATTTTGTTTCATTTACAAATGCTTCTGACATTGTGTACAATGAAGGTTCACTATGTTTCATTGTGTAGAGATTTGTGGTATGAAGATTTTCTTGTGTAGAGCTTTTATTGTGTAGAGGGTGGGGATGGACAGGGAACTTTAATTAATTTAACTATGAACAAATTTTGAATTAATATTATTATGTTTCATTTTGTGGATCTTCGACTGTGTGGAGAATGGGATATGTGTAGGGGAACAAGGCGGCATAGGGAACTTTATTCAACAAGGAAGAAATTTATGTTAATATGTTATTATTATGTTAAATTGTGAGGAGCTTATTTGCGTGAATCTATCCTTGTGCAGAGTTTTTACTATGAATAGCTTTACTGTGAATAGATGAAATTACTTTTAAATTATCTTGCATTTAAAACTTTTGCAAATTTAGCGAATAAGATTTGTAGTTAACGTTTTTGTAATGTCTTGGTTTTGTTTCCTCAGTTATTTTTTCCTTTCGTATAAATATAGGCCACCCACATCTGCATTGTAAGAGCTAGGATCTTGAATATGCTTCAACTAATTTCATGAAAAGATTTGATACACTTGTGTGCAACTTTTCTTGCATGAAACTTTCACTATGCAGAAATATCTGCACACTACCTGTTCGCACAAGCAATGCTTCGTACAATGTTTAAAACTCTTGAGAAAACTTGATAATTGCAGTTAAGGTATTTAAATTTGGTTGTTTAATTTTGAAATTAGCAATTTCATTCACACTGTTAACTTGGGTTTCATTGGGTTTCATTGCAAACCCAATTCAATATATACGAAAAAATGGTTATCACCTAACACTGTTGTCTGACTTGGCATTATTTCAAAGCATTAAAATATTAAATCTAAAATCATGATTTTCAAAGCATTTAAATATTAATATTAACGTATATTTTAAAAATTAACACAAATGCAAAAGTTTCAAGCTTTTGGTATGATTTTTCAAGCATTAAAATATTAATATTAACATATAAACTATTACTAATTGCTTTAATCAACAAAATGGAAAGGTCCATTCAAATTCGATACTACAACACGTCTAACAATGATGTTTATTAATAGTCTTATGTTCATATTTGTTTACTCATAGTCTATTGTTAATAGAAGTCTAGTGCGAAGTGTGGAAGTAGAGTTGGAAGTTTTATTATATGAGGAATTCATGCGTTTTTTCTTACTTTCACATATAGATTTTGTCGACAACTTTGCACTTATCACATGTATTCAGTAAACAATGTCTTAGAATTATACGAAAATGCAAGGTTGCAAAATCTTTAATAATGAGATGAGACGATCTATGTTTTCATTGTGTGGAATGATGAGGGACAACAAGCTTCCTTCTACAAAGATTTCATTGTAAGCAATGCATTACCCCATTATGGCAAAATGAATCAAAATAAATATGTGCAGTAGAATTGTCATTCATTTTTTATGACTTCTCTCGAGACAATGAAATCTTCCTGCTCAAAGAAATTTTTCCATAGAAAGATCCACTAATAATTAATTTGTTAAAGGTTGTGTAGTGCCGCACAAAACTAATCGAAATCAAAATCGCATAAAATCAACATATTAATTTCATTACAAAATACAGTTAAAATCTTTCATTGTGTATAGTAGGGAGATACGAGGAAAGCAAAATAAAATCCCTTCTCGGAGCATTGCACTGCACGCAAATTTCAAATACGAAGAAAATCAACATTATTCAAGTTTCATAGTAAACAAAAATACTTTCATGTTTCATGTTGTTGGCATATATGTATCCATGACATAATATAGGAGCTCAAAGCATAAGTCTCTAACATTACACAATACAAACACAGTAATAATAATTGTATTGAGTTTCAAATTTCAATCATCATAGCTATGATTAAAATTAATAGACAAAATACAAATGCATAGAAGATCTTATGCAAAGCATTAATAACTCTGATTCTCAATGGGAATCACTTATATTGGTAATGAAAATTCTCAATGGCTCAGTTCATTTTCTCATTCACTATGTTTTCTAGCATCTTCTGTTTAACTAACTTCTCCTATATTCAGGAAAATTAAATTCATTCATCCCAATTGGAACTGAGATTTGGCTCCCATGAACTGTAATATGGAAAGAGGAACTGCAAAAGAAAACAAGGAACTGCATTAAGCAACAAGACTGGGTGACACTAATAAAATAAACAAATCACAATGACTGAATACTAGTAAGCAGAAAACGAATATGTGAATATTTAAGGACACTTACAAAATGTGAAAGCATATACACTAATTGTTTCACTATCACCTGTCTTCCACATCCATGGCATGTTGACCCAATGTCTTCAACTTAGCTTCAACGAATTCTTTCATTGGACCCATTGTAATATCTAGCCTAACATGTTAATTCAATAACTACTTTTCTATCTCCATGGCCTCTTCTTGTAATTGAGCATCTAAAATAGACTTCTCGTCATTAATACTAACAAAGTCAACTAGCCATTTTCTAATTTCTTTTGAAGCAAAATCATTTATATCATCAAATTGTTTTGCCACTAACTCTTTCATCTTTTCCAATTCAAGTGTTAATGTATCTTTTGTGATCAATTCATAATTTCGTATAATGTGTGATCTGTATAGATCTTAGCCAATTTTCATCACCTCTAGAAACGCAACACTTCTTCTATTGTTTATGCTCTCACATTTAGAAATAATGTTTTCTAGTGTATTGATTCTTCTGGGACCATCCATCTTTGATTTTCCTCATTCGATTATCATTTGGAATTTATTTGTTTTTCTTGTCCAAATCAAACAATAATTCAAGTCTTTGAATAAAAGAAAGTAATTCATTGTTAACAAAATGCTTGTCTCGTTAATATTACTTCTCACCAAATTGAGAAATAAGTTCATTTCTTGTGCTAACTGTAGTAGATTAGAAATCGCCTACCATGCATGTTTAATGTTTTCTAACCTCTCGCATACATTAGTGACAATATGACATTTTACTAAATTAACAAGTTGTATAGATCTAATAGACCCATTAGATTTGCTAGAGGTGTGAATTGTAGATCACAAATTCTATATTGTGACAAGAGTCATCAAATAAGGACCCAAATTTAAAGCATTTTCTATCTCTTCTATTGTTGCTTTCACTACCAGGGTCTTTTCTTCCCACTCCTCAATAGACACTACAAGCGCATTCTTGATAGCTTCATGGAATCTCATAACATCGATGGTTGCAATTCTAGACATATGAACATTTGTTTCTACTTTATCAATAATGTTTTTACTATGAATTCTTAGTTTTTTAATTTTAAATGTCTTACCATCCCTGTTATAGTTTGCATCTTGAAAATTTGCAGAGCTGTCATCAAAAATAGAAACTTATTTGGCAATTTTCTCCATTATTCTTTTATTTTCATCCAAAGAAATATTGACCCAATCAGGTACCAAACTTTCAATTTCCACGTTAATAGCTTCTTGACTGCTTCTTGTTTTGAGGGGACTTTTGGATTTTTTCCAATTCAGTCATGTGCATTTTCTCTGGAATAAACATCAGACGAGACTCCTTGTCATCCTCTCCAGCTGATATTTGATCGTGAATAAGCTTTTCACTTCTAGTATCTTTTCATTTTATTTCACTCAAAGATGGATCCAGAGCAGTTTTGGATGTGCAAATTGAAGATTGGGCATCTTTTTCACCTCTTTTTTTGCACTATTGTTTGAGTGTTGTAGTTTTCTTCTTCAATAATTTCTCTAATACTCACTACTCATTCTTGATTTTTTTCTTGGATCTCTATGCCTCTTTTCGCTTTCAATTGCAACTCTTTTCAACAAGCTCTCGCATTTGATATCACCTAGATATCTGATAAATAGGCCTTCTAAATCAACATCTCACCAGCCTTGAGGTTATTTTAAATTAAAACAATGCAAAGACCTTGCATTCTATGCAAGGTGGCTTCCATTCTTCATGGTTACTTGTTCAATGGTAAATGGAAAATAAATAAATTGTTTTTTTCTTTTTATTTTCAAATTTAACTTGCCAATCATATTATCGCATGTAGACTTCATTAACAAAATACCTATCCATAACAATTCTTTGAAGTAATAGAGGTTTACCTCGAAACTCATAAACTTGAATAATTGTATTAGTTCCTATTTCTCCAGGTATCCCTTTTCCCCAGAGGAAAAATTGCACTTTGCCAAATATTTGATGAGGCTCTTGTCCAGTTATCATGCAAATAAATTGCTTTACACAAATATCTTGAATTAGACAAAAATTTGAACTTCCTGCCTCCACAATATCAGATAGTATAACTGCATCAGTTCTTAAATAAAATTGAAGATAGAGTTATGTGACAAGTCATAAAAGGCATGACTCGATATGCGGGTTGTTATTAGATATGCCATCATTAAGAATCTATCGATTTTGAACAAATTCACTGATTGAAAATCCAATTCATTTGATATAATATCAACCCGGTAGAATACACAATTTTTTTATATGAATAATGGACCACATAGAGAATGGATATTAGAACATTGGTCGTAGTTTCTTGGCCCATTAAATGAGCACACAACCAATAGAACTACCTAAATAGTTATCTAAACAAAGTAATATATAGAGAGGAAAGATCATAAGGAACCTCAGAAGCTAGTGGAATGAACTCTTGTATGATGTTGAAGCCACGTACCTTTGACTCTAAAATCCTATCTTCTTTTGACAAATCTAAGCACATATCCCGAATCGGTAGCTTCAATATGTTCTTGAATGCCCCTAAAGTCAAAGAAATAGAAGTATTTTTGGCTGGTAGCATAATTATTTCGTATTTAAATCAAATTTCTCTGTGCATAAATAAATAATTTCTCTAAAATCAAATACTTCTAGAATGCATGCAGCATTCGCTAATCCAGTAGACCAAATCTTATCGCTATTTTTCTCTTGCACAAACGAATTCACATATCATTGCTACATAGTCGACCACTAAAAAATTTTATCGATAAGTGCCAGTGAGTTAATCGTATCAATGCAAGTAGCTTAGTTCCTTCCCCTCGTATCCATTTTTTCTTTGTACTTTTAAAATATTTTGTCAACCAGCAACATTTTCAATCCGCTTTAGGTATATATTTATCGATGTGCTAAATAATCAACACCTATTACCATTATGTGTGTGAAATCTCTTTTGTAGGACACTCTCAATAAATATCAATTCAGCATAACAAAGTCTTCATTTATGGAAATAGTAGAAATAATTTTGGCTAGAAAATAGTAGAAATTTCGACATGATTTTTAGAAAACTGAGTACATATTTTTGGAAAACCAGATTACAGTTGTCAAGTTTCGGAATTGTTGGTATCAAAGTAATTGTTAATAATGTAGAATTTTATTCTTTTTTCGCTTTTGCTTAATGTTACCATCCTTCATGTCAAATATGTTTTTCGAAAATTTTTGAATAAATAGAAATTCAAAAATAGTGAAGCCAACATTTTCGAGAAATAGTGGAAATAATTTCAAAACAAATCTCGAAATTTGGAAACTAGTTACTCCATGTACGAAACAAATTAAATGTGAATCATTTCTAATTATGATGGCTAGCTTACAAGTTGTCAACAATCACATCCACTACTATATCGATGTTAATTTAGAGGTAATATCATTTATGTTCCCGATTATGTGTTGATTCTTTTATTCACCGAAAGGATATGGAACCATTAATTCCATTATGTCATGTAAGAAAATGAGGAAACCGCACTCCACACAATTAAAGTGCCTTTTTTACCTGCTTTCTTTCAGTTCTAGATAACATGATGTTGTAATTTCATGCATTTTCCATTTACTGTGTGCACCTCCTAAATTGATTACAATTACCATTAAAACTTGAGGCACAAAATTGAAACAAAGATAAGCTTTCTTCATACAATGAAATTATCTGTAAATAGTTGCAGAAGTAGCTTCTTGTGCGCAATGTAGGCTTTAATATGAACTTCGGGCAAGAAAATTTCCGCACAGTGAAACATTTTTCTATATATAGGATGAGTTATTTAAGTATTTGCATCAAGAAAACAAATTGGATACATTTATAACTAAATTACTTACAAACACTCATTTACAATTGACTGTTGCAACTTTTATGATTTCTAGGTTTATAGTTGTTTAATAAAACCTTTGATTGTGTGGAAGTAGCTTCCTACACAAAATATAAGCTTTAATATGAGCTTGGGACAAGAAACAATTTGCACAATAAAATAGGTTTCTATATCTAGAACGACTTATTTAAATACTTGTTTTCTTTAAGAAAACAAATTGTATACATCTATAACTAAATTACTTACAAATCCTGATTTACAATTGACTATTGCAAAACGAAATATTTAGTTTTCTCATAATGCTTCAAAATATAGAACCCATAGTTTAATATATTATTATAATTATTATTATTATCATATGTTGTTGTGTGGAGATTTAAGTCCTTGTAAGAAACTCACTCTACACAATGAAACCTTTCATTCTAAGCCCACATAATGAAAACTCTATACAATGAAACACTGATGTGTGCAATTCATTCTTTTGTACATGCATTCATAAATAAGGACAAGTAGGACAGAATAACCAGTCTTTCTGGTTGAACAACCTTCAACAGTAAGCAACATAGTTACAGTCATTATAATTGTATTCATATTCAAATGCTAGTCACAACAAATGCAATAGGTATCTAACAACCAAAATTTTTACCAAGCGTTTATTTCCATTTTAAGCAGAACTAGAACATACTAATGAGTATTTTTTCTTCATAAGCCTTGAACACTAACGAACATAATTACAGAAACAACAATTGTATTCATATTCAAATCCTAATCACTATACCTATCATTGAAATAATCATCACAAATACAATAAATATCTCTAAACCAAAACTCCTTTTAAATGTTCATTTTCATTGTAATCAATTTTGCACCATTACATAGAATATAAAAGCTCAAAAGCATAATCTCATTAACTTATGTTCAATCAATGATATTGAGGAACGCTAAAGAATCCAGAGAAATACAAGTTCACATGTAAAACATTAACTAAGAATTATTGATATAACTGGTAAATAGTTTCAGTTTTAGGATAGAGTAACCATAATTCCATTTTAGTTATCATTCATTACAGAACATTAGCTAATATATAAAGCTCAAAGAAAAATATTGAAAACGTATACCTTCAATTAATGTTTTATGTACAATGTTCAAGAACTCAGGTCTATACAACACCCCATGTAAAACATTATCTCAAAAAAATTTATATAATTGGTAAACATACTAAAAAATAGAAAAGATAGTAATTAGAATTGCAACAAGCTATGATTACAGAGCCATGGTTCATAAAATAGACTTTCTTGCATAAATTAAAATGTTAATACTTCAGTCACAAAACTAAATGCATTCATCCCAATGGGGACTGCAATTGGGATACCATCGATCATAATCTCTAAAGCCATCTGCAACAAACAATAAGGAATTACATTAAGGAAATGAACTATTCCATCATAACACACAAACAAAATTTCAATAGTTAAACCCCTTGAAAAGAAAAACAAATAATTGAATGTATTAAAACACTTACAATATGAAAAAACACAACTCGATATTATTTAGCTTTCAGCTATCTACTTGAATCAGTATTTTTGCATCGAATTCCTTCACTTTAGCTTCAATGAATTATTTCATCAAAGAAATGGTAATGTCTTGTTTAACATGTTCATTGAATATATCCTCCTCAATTTCTCTAACATCTCCATGCAATTACATCACCAAGCCAGAGTACTCTTCGTTAACACTAACAAAAGTATTTAGCCATTTTCTAATTTCCTTTGCAATAAAATCAGTTACATCATCGAACTCTACTACCTAAGATTGTTTCAACTTCTCCAAATGAGCCATCAACTTGTCTTTCACAATTAATCTAGACTCATATGTAATTCATGGACTATGTAAATCCTAAACAATCACTACTACCTTGAGATACACATCCTCTCTTTGATTTTCTATGCCTCCACACTCAAAAATAATTTCCTCCAATGTTCTAATTTTCTTAGACCATGTAGCCTTGATTTGCCTCATCCGATCAACATCTAGTAGATTTTTTTTACATTTTTCTAGTTCGCACAGTAAATCAAGCTTCCAACTAAAAGTTAATAGGTCGTTGTCTATGAATTTTATGTCTCCCTCGAGCTCACTTTTGACCAACTCAACAGAAGACTTAGTTCTCTGGTTTAAATGTTGTAGATCAAAAGAAACTTGCCATGTAGATTCAATAATTCGCAATATTTCATATATATTACTAATGATATATGATTTCACTACACTAAAAACATTGACAGGTTTCTCAAATCTATGAGTTCCGCTAGGACTAGAAATTTCCAATGGAGGTCCATGTAATTCTAGTGGAGTCTTCAACAAATGACCTAGGTTTAGAGTATCTTCTAGCTCTTTTAATTTTTCCTTCAACTTCGGATTTTCTTCTTGTCATAGACTAACAAAATCCATAAGCGCTTCACCACTATCTTGATGTAATTTCATCAACCTTGGCATCGTAACCTGAGACATATCAACATTCATTTATGCTTGATCAACAACATTTTCATCAAAAAGTTGTACCCTTTAAATCTTCAATCTCTTACCACCCTTGTACAAATTTTCATCCTGCAATGTTACATAACGGTCATCGAAAGTAATGTCCTCTTTAGTAATTTCCTCCATTATTTTCTTATTTTCTTGCAAATAAGTACGAGCCCAATCAAGTAGTATAATGTTATCAACTTCCATGTCCATACCCTCTTCAATGCTACCTGTTTCAGGCAGACTCTTGGATCTAGTTGATTCAGTCGTGTGTGCTCTTTCTGAAGTTACTCTACAAGGAAGCTCTTTGTCATCCCCGTCTCTTGATAGCCTATTGACAACTAGTTTTTCACTTCCAGTAGTTCTTTTCCCTTTTTTTATTAGTAGATGAAGTCGCACCAATCATACGTCTATAAGATTGAGATTGTCTCGTAGGATTTGTGCCTCTTTTCTTATATCTTTCTCCTGTCCTGATGATACCTTTTATAGTGATCTCTTTAACATCTAATAGCATTTTTTTTATCTTTTGTTGATACAATGTGACTTTCCTCACTCTGCTCTCTAGTTTTTCGAATCAAGTTTCCCTACCTCATAGACTCAAGTTGTTCCATGAAAATTATTCCTCTATCAAATCCTTCAATAGATTTAGGTTCATCTAAGTTAAAAATCATCTAAAGACTTCACAAAAACATTAACGTGAGCCATATTCTTCACAATGACTTTTCCAACAGTAAACAAAAAAGAAACATTTTTTTTCTTTTTCTGTTCAAATATAACTAGCCAATGATGATATTGCTTGCAGACTTTAGTAGCAAAATACTTATCTAGAGCAAGCATCAGCAACAACAATGACCTATCTTCAAAACCATAAGTTTGTATAATCGTATTGCTTTCTCCTCATATTCCCATTTTCCATATAAGAAAACCTCAGCCTCTAAAGATATTTGAAAAGGCTCCTATCCAATTACCATGCAATACACTTGCCTTACAAACACATATTGAATTACACAAAAGAAAAAATAAGCTCCGCACATCCATAATATAGGATACCATAACTTCATTGGTTCCTCGCGAGAATTGAATTTGGGATTATAGGGTAAACCATCAAACACCTACCTTGACATGAGAGTTGTTATTAGATATGCCATCATAAAGAAGCTATTGTTCTTGGATAATCTACGTAACTGAACAGCTAATTCATTAGAAATGACATCAACCCAATCAAAAAATACAATTAAATTTGTATGTCTCATAAAGCACATAGAAAATGCATTTCAAAACATTTGTTGTATCTTTTTTCCCTACTACATGGGAAAAGAGCCAATAGAAATCCATAAACTTTGCCTAAACAAATAAATATTTACAAGATAAAGATCAAAAGGAACCTCAGAAGTTGGAGAAATTAATTCTCGCACAATGTTAATCTCACCTTCTTCTGGCTTCAGGAAAATATTTGCAGCAGACAATTATAAGCACTTGTTCCATTATGGTAACTTGAGTAACCATCTGAATGCATTGGGATTCAGAGGAACCTTTGTCACCCTTAGCTTAATTGTCCTCTTTCTTAAATCAAAATTATTTGCACAGAGATAAACAATTTCTCTGAAATCAAAGACCTTTAGAACACACCCAACATTCACTAATCCGGTACTCTGAATCTTGTTGCTTGTTTACTCTTCCATTCATAGATCCACATATCTCTAATGCATTCTCAACCAATCAAAGTTGTCATCCATGTCAGCAAGTGAGTTAACCGTATCACTGCAAATAGCCTCCTTCCTTCACCTACTACCTATTTTCACTTTGACTCAAAAAACTATTGTGTCAATGAATAACGTATTCAAATCTTGTTTCACTCTGCAATAATTTATTTTCTTCACAAACACTAATTGTTACTATTACTCATGTGAAAATCGTTACACATGACACTCTAAATAAATACAAATTAAAGAAACCAAAGCCAACTTTTATGGAGAGTAATAGGAAAAAAATTGAAACTCCAAAAGCATCCTGTCCATTTACATTGCTCTTTGATTTTGTTTAAGATCATTGATACATGTGTCATAAGAAATAGAATCTTATGATATACAATAATAGATGTTGTCTACTGAGATGGAAATTTTTCCAACTTGGCCAAAAATCGTTGCAATCTGACATTTGTTGTTTTTTAAATTAAAAATGGAAACACAAGTGTTTAAATCATGATTTTTTATAGTGGAAATGGATTCATCATCATAAAAAACCCCATCAGTGAATTTGCCCACACGAGCAAAACTCTCCATAATTTGGCATTCTTTGTTTTTCCAATAAAAATCTAGTAGCATGAGTGTTTGGAAATGGATTCAACATCATCAAATACCATATTGACACTGAAGATCATGAAATTGATAGTTGTAACCTCAAGCTGCAAAAAAAAAAAAATTCCATATTGTATTAGCAACGTGCTGTAATTTCCATTGTTTTTCCAATCAAATTTTAAGTCTCGTAAAACTATCAATAATAGTTATAAACAGTAAAGTGTGCAAGGACATTGGAAAATAAATATTATGCCAACACATGTTCAACTACCTTCTATGACAAATCGACGTGCTAGTTGATCCCCACTGCTATGTAAAATTGAACCAAAATTGATTTACAATGACTTGACACACCTATTTGTCACAAAACTTGACACACAATTTCAATGTAGTGAGAACATAACCTTATTCCACACAAACGTATTTAATTTTAAACTCTTTGATTTTTTCAAATGTGAAAATAATTTAATTACTGAAAATAGAAACTTTAATTTGTATGTAATAGACACAACTGCAAAAAGATATTTATAACACTTATTATTATTATGCAATATTAGATTAAGTGTTTTTTTAACGGATGCCAACAAGTATTTGTCTACGGTAGAACGTATGTGTGGAACAAAGACGGGAAATGTTGATACCTTGTGTGCATCAGTATATTGAATAAGATGTGTTCACATACATACTCGATAAATTGAATACTAAAAGCACTAATATTTACCCACATGGATTTTTTATGTTAATAAGAGAATAGACATTAGAACGATAAAAAATTTCAATGATAGCTTTATGTTTGGAGCAGCGAAACCCTAGAATCCAAAGCTCTGATACCAAATGTTATGAAACCAACTCAAGAAAAGATAGAAAAGATATATCAATGCCTTAGAATTCGGCCTCTTCGAGGGGGCAACCTTCTTTACATTACATAAATGAACAATTCTTGGATGATACAAATGAAAAGACCTCCTTTCTATATATAGGAGTCTAAGGGGTCATAACATAATCAGAGCCGAAATAACAATGATAATGTAAGGGCACAATAATAACAATAGTGGGATTCTATGGGGCACAATAATAACAATATGGGCACAAAATAAAAAATAAAAAATAAAAAATAAAAAACAATGACTTAGATTAAATTGTACAATTCAAGAAACGGGAACTAACACTATGACATATTTCTCTCTTTGCACACCCGTTCACCTACAATTGTTACTATTACACACATCAAAATTGCTACACACAACACGCTCAATAATTAGCAATCGAACATACCAAATCTAATCACAATTGCATGCATTTACTTTGCACTTTGCCACTGAATTAATATCATGGTTTTACCTATGATAAGAAATAGAAATTTACCATAAAAAACAAGTTCGAACTAACTGTGATCATGACAATTAGCTAAGACACTGCCAAATGCGAATAGAAAATCGGCAAAGGTGAATCACTTTAAAAGATTGAAGTATTGTAGAGCTTTTGTATTTTTGCACTATTATTATCATTCATTATTTAACATAAACACCATTGGGACACCATTGAAGTTGAAATCTTAGCTTCAAAGATAACAGTTTATGTAAGGCAGTAGAAACTCAAAGAATAATCCAAGCTCTTAAATGCAGCTTGCAAAGAGAAAATGTTACACGATCCACTATTCGAAATACACAAACAATTAGAAAGGATCTTATTGATATCATCAATTAGCTTCTTTCCTTTCTCCACCAACAATTTCAAAATGCTTGTCGACTCATTTCCCCATAAATCACCACCTGTTATGTTTTTGTGTCTGACATATGTCACAAAATCTTTGTATCAGAGATAAAGCTAACTTCTAGATTTTTCTATCGTTCAAATGTTTGTCCAATCATTAGTATTTATTATTATTATTATTATTATTATTATTATTTAATTCATAAATGTAATAGTTGGAATTAAGTGAGTTATTTTTATATTACTGCAAATAGTGTTTTAAAACCCACTCAATTTCATTCTCTAATTAATAATAATTCATAAGAAATGTAACAATTAGAATGAAGTGAGTTCTTTTCTGTATCATTGCAAATAGTGTTTTTCCCTCACTATACTAGCTATTTCAAATGCTTGTAGACTTGTTTCCCTGGAAATCACCACCTGCTACTATTTTTCCTTTGAAACACGCTACAAAGATAAAGCCACCATCCAGATTTCTTATCGTCTTGATCTTTGTCCTCTAATTAATATAAAACACCCCTACAAGTAAATACCAGTCCTCTTAAGAATGCACTCATCACAGTAATGGCGGCTGCTAGGGTTTGAGCTTCCTGTCACAGGCGTAGGCTCTGTCCCTCTGCAGGCGCAGTAGCGGCAGGCCTTTTTTTCAGCTGCTGTCTTTGATCAAAATTGCATTGGGTTTTTCCAATGTGCTGATTCCACAGCAGGTCTGGAAGCAGTTTTCTCTCGCCTCGCAGCACTGTTTCGTCAAGGTCAAGAGCTGACCGACCAAATGGAAACAGAGGGATCCAGTGGAGCCCCTACATTCAAACAGATAGTCGTGCAGAAGTAGAAGCAATATAAGGAGGGGGTCAGGATTTCTAGGCTTGATAATAATAAGCAGATGGCAGAAGGAATAAGGAGAAAATACAAGGGGAAGCTGACAAGCCAAACGGAACAATGGCTGGCGCAGGCACAGAGAGGGAAAGCCTGACAGGGGCTAAAGACAAAATTCCATCAATAATTAATTCATTAGAAAACGAGAAGCGACAAAATGATGAAGAAAGGGAGCAGACAGATGACAGGCAAGGAAAGCCGAAAAAGGAGGGGGAACCCAGCTCAAACCCCAATAAATACGCTTCATCCAATGGGGTCTGCAAACCAAAAAAGACCAATAACCTAAGGGTAGTCATAACTGACCCAGAGATTCAGGCATACAGAGAGCATATGGTAGAACAGGCCATTATCTGCAAGTTTATGGGCATATGGCCGTCTGAGAGAACTCTTTGTCACTGGATCAAACAACATTGGAAACCATGAGGGGATGTCAAGCTTCACCTGGGAGCCAAGGGTTTTTTCACTGTTGTCTTCTCCAACCTAGAAGACAAGGATAGAGTATTTGAGGGGGGCCCATATTTTTTGGCATCAGCAGGTCTGTACATGAGACCATGGAAACCAAATTTCGCCCCGGAGAAGGAGTTGTTCACCCAAGTCCTAGTCTGGATCCATTTATTTTCTCTCCCAATAGACTATTGGGGTCTGAATGCACTGAAACAAATCGGTGATAAGATGGGAACATTCATCAAGGCCTTTTAAGCAACTCTACAAAAGAGATATACTTCTTATGCCATAATATGTGTTGAAATGGACGTCTCTGGGGCACTACATGAGGGGCTTTGGTTGGAATATAGGGACGAGGACTACTTCCAGGACATAAATTATGAGCAGATTCCCTTCCGGTGCCGCAAATGTCACGAACATGGGCATTTGATGAGAGACTTCCCAATGATCAGGAAGGAAATAGAGACCGAAGCAGCACAAGCCCAAAAAGATACAAAAGCCTTCATCAAACCCAAGTCTAGACAAAGAGCTAACAGAAGAAAGAGTTTCAAAGGGAATACAGAGAGGAATAACCACAGCAATCCTTTTGTGATCTTAGATCCTGAAACTGACTTGGAGGATAAGCACAAAACCCTAACATCAGAAGTAGAGCATGAGGAAAAAGAAAAATCAACCAGGGAAGGGACGCATGAAGGGGACCTCAATAATGAGGTACAAATGCAGGAGAGAACAAAGGAGACCGAAGAAGAAACTGATATGCTCACTAGTGATGGTGGCAGTGAAGATCAGGAATGGGAAGAGGCGCTAGCCAGGGAGGGAATGAACCTACCAGTAATTGCTGAGAACTGGAGGTCCCGAGGAATAGAGAACACATCGGAGGAAGAAATTAGGAAGGTAAACGACCTGTTCATAGCTAGGCAAAAGGCAGAACTTGAAAAGCAGAATAGGAAGCTAGGCGTAGTGAAAGGCAACGGCTTACATTCAAAAAGTCTTTTATGGAAATCATCCAGCTCAAAACAAAAGAAAAGAAGAGGTCGGAGAACAAGTGGTGAAGTTCTACAGAAACTAGGCATGATCATGATAAACTCAGGGAAGATGAAGGCGTTAAGCGCCTTCCAGTCCTTCCAATAAAAATTAGTTATACATGAATATTATCTCGTGGAACGTCAGAGGGCTTAACAGCCAAGCAAAACACAGAATCTTAAAGCGGAAAATCCAGAAATATAAACCAGAAATTATGTTTTTGCAAGAAACTAAATGCAGCAGCTCCAATATCAACAATCTTTGCAGGAAGCTTGGGAGAAACATGGAAGTTCTAGAGAATGTGAGTCAGGGAAGAGAAGGAGGTCTTGCAACCATGTGGGACACAAAGGAAATCCAGATGATATCTGCTGAGGCGAACAAACACTTCATGGCGGTGGAGTTCCAACCCATAGGTAACTCTGGATCTTTCCTCTGTATCAATATTTATAGTCCTCAGAAATTAGAAGACAAAATATATTTTTAGAGGCATTAACCAGGCTTATTATTAGACATCCTAGATCTAAGTGTATATTGGGGGGTGATTTCAACATGATAACCACCCTTCTGGAAAAAAAAGGGGGTCTTAGGAAACTTAATAGAGATGCGGAAGCCTTCACAGATTTCATTGAAACTGTCAAACTGGTAGATATCCACCCCAAAAGTGGCCTATTCACCTGGAACAACAGAAGGGGGGGTGAAAGGTTAATAGCTTCTCGCTTGGATAGATTCTTAATCTCAGAAAGCATTATAATGGATGGCATAATAGCGGAATCAGATATCCTTCCTAGTGGAGGATCGGATCATTGGCCAATTTCGCTTATTGTAGAAGTTCAGGGCACCCCAAGGAACAAACCTTTCAGGTTTGAAAATTTCTGGTTAGACCACCCTAACTTCCTCGAGATGGTAAAGAAATGTTGGTCTGAACCTTTGGAGGTGAGAGGATCCAAAATGTTCAATCTACAAAAGAAACTAAAAGCAACTAAAGAAAAGATAAAAGATTGGAACAAAACGGTTTTCGGAAACATTTTCCAGGAGAAAGCCATTCTAGAGAACAAACTAGAACAGATCCACATAAATGGTGCAGCAGGCAATCACAGTGTCGAAGCGATGGAACAGGAAAAAATTCTTTCTCAGCAATGGCACAAACGTTGCATTCAAGAAGAGACTCTTTGGAAACAGAAGTCTAGAATTCAATGGTTAAGAGAGGGGGAGCAGAACACTAAATTTTTTCACAGGTCGGCTCTAGACCACAGAAGTGTTAATAGAATTCTTGAACTGAAAAATAATGCAGGGGAGATTCTAAAGAATCACAATGACATATCTGCTCTGCTCTCGGACCACTTCAACTCAATTGCTCAGGAACCGCCCATAAACAGAGAGGAAGCCATCAAGGAATTAACAGCCGCCATTCCCAAGTCTATCACTTCAGATCAGAATTGGGCCCTATGTAGGGAAATATCTTTGGAGGATGTGGAGGAAGCGATTAGGAGTGTGCCCAATGATAAAGCTCCAGGTCCAGATGGCTTTACCATCAATTTCTACAAGGCCTGTTGGAGCATCGTCAAGCAGGAAGTATGGGAGGTAGTGGAGGATTCTAGACGTTCAGGAACCTTTCTAAAACCTTCAACTCCACCTTTCTTGCACTCATACCTAAGGTTGAAGAAGAAAATACACCTGACAAATTCAGACCCATTGCCTTATCTAGTGTTATCTACAAAATTATTTCAAAAGTCATAGCAAATAGACTGAAGACGATACTCCCTAGTATAATCTCAGAAGAGCAATCAGGCTATGTTGAGGGCAGACAAATTCTTGATAACATCTTGTTAGCACAGGAGATGATTCACTCGCTTCATTCAAGAAAAGAAGCAGGCATGCTCATGCAATTGGACCTATCAAAAGCCTATGACAAAGTTAGCTGGAGATACCTCGAAGCTGTTCTAGGAGCTTTTGGCTTTTGCAGGACCTGGATCAAATGGATACTTGCTATCATCAGATCTCCTAGATATTCCATCCTTGTAAATGGTGCTCCTTCTGCTCCCTTCACACCTTCGCGGGGAATAAGACAAGGGGATCCCCTGTCCCCCTTCCTCTTTGTAATTCTAATGGAAGGCTTCAGCCGAACCATTGCCAAGAAGAAAGCAGAAGGTTCCATAAAAGGTCTGCAGCCTATAAGAATGCTACCAGCCACCACTCATCAACAGTTTGTGGATGATACCATGTTACATGGTACACCCACGGTGAAGGAGGATTTGGCCTACAGGGCTATCCTTGATCTCTTCAGCCAAGCCTCTGGAATGGAAATTAATTTTTCTAAATCTACTATTTTCTTTTTCAACACTCACCCGGCAGTTCAAACTCACCTGTCCCAGCTTCTTGGATTCAGGATTGGCTCCCTGCCCTCGAAATATCTTGGAGCTCCTCTAACTCTAAAACCCTGGCAGAAAATTCACTGGGAGAAAGTTCTTGCCAACATGAAGAAAAAATGCTCGCATTGGACGAACATAGCTCTCAACCTAGCAGGCAGACTCATCCTAACCAAAGTTGTTCTACAGGCCGTTCTGCAATACTTACTTTCTATGCTTCCTGCACCCAAAGACATTCTGCAACAAATGAGAGATATTCAGGGATCCTTTCTATGGAATGGAAATGGGGATAAGAAGAAGTGGGCTCTGGTGGCATGGAATAAACTTTGCCAGCCAAAATCTATGGGGGGGCTGAACTTAGTCGATCCATGGGTGGTCAACCGCACCTGTGGAGCTAAGATATGGTGGAAATGGATTAAAAATCCCACTTTACCGTGGGCAAGGCATTGGAAGGAAAAGTATACTCTGGACTGTGAGACTCAGGACCTCATTAGACTACTAGAAATCCCGGAAGGGTCATCCATATGGAATCATGCCAAGAATAATAGGAACCAAGTACAGGAGCACAGCTTTTGGGAAATTCGCAATGGCAGGTTGGCCATGTTCTAGGAAGATGCATGGCAGCAGTTCCCTAAACTGGACACACCAGAGCTATAAACCATCAAGCAAACAAGTCAAAACTAGGGAAGATACAGAGTCAATCAGTATTGGAATCAAAACAGCGGGGATGCTAACTGGAGGGAATGGATAAACTTAAATCCCGGGAATACAGAGGAGAACAGCGAAATTTCTCAGCAATTCAGTGAGCGAATCCTAAAAAGAAAAATTCGGAAAATTGAAGAGGATGATAAGCTAAGATGGGGTCTCAAAGGTAATGGCGATTTCTCATTAAAAGAAGCCAGGAACATAATAGAAAAAGAAGAACAGGCAGAGGCCGTGCCTTGGTGCAGCAAGGTTTGGGATAGTCTTCTATGGCCGAAAATCAGAACCTTCCTCTGGCTTCTGATGAGAAACAAGACTTTAACGTGGGATAATTTTTGCAAGAAAGGTTTCAAGGGACCCTCAAGATGCCCTATGTGCTTCGCTGAGGAGGAATCCCTAAACCACCTTTTCAACACCTGTGAATGGGCAAATCATTTATGGAGATGGATGGAAGGGATTCTTAGCAGCTCTGATCGTAATAGAGATTCCATTCACAACACCATACTGAATTGGAAAAAAGATTTCTCCAACATACAAAAAGTCAATAACATATGGAAATTTGTTCCAGGGTTTTTACTATGGTCTATTTGGAAGGAACGTAACCGCAGAATTTTCCAAGATGAACACAGGAACATTGATTTCTCTAAAGACAATATAATAACCAACATTCAACAGTTAATCCAAACAAAATGCAGAGAGGAAGGTAACAAAAAGCCGACAGCACAGGACTTACGCATTTTGAAAAGCTTTCGTCTGGAAGTTACCAGCAACATTACTGTTCCGAGACACAGAACGCAACCATCCTCACAGATTGATAAATGGCAGCGTCCACCGGAAGGAGGTTTGAAGTTGAATTTTGACGGGGCCTCGAGAGGCAACCCCAGCATGGTAGGAATTGGAGGTGCTCTACGCAACCAGCATGGAGAAATTCTCCACATATACTATAGGGCGCTCGGGGAAAGCACAAACAATGAAATGGAGTTTGCAGCTCTAGAGCATGGTTTGAGAATTGTAAAATCCCTGCGCCTCTGTAACATAATTCTGGAAGGGGATTCATCTCTGGTCATTTCCACAGCTCAAAAAATGCAGCGAGGCTCTAAGGAAAACAAAGCCACAAAGCATTGGTGGCTAGCCAAAGTCACGGAAAATATTGCAGAACTCATGGCTGGTATGAAAGGTCTAGTTTTCCATGCGGTAAGACGTCAGGAAAACGGACTGGCTAACCACCTGGCAAATTGTGGAGTGGACAGTCAGGACAGGGGTTGGGACAGCAGTTGGGAGGAGGTGGACTGCCCGAACCTGAAAACGCGATGCACACAGCTGGCATAGCAAGACCTAAACGGAACCGACCGGGCTTGACCGGCAACGGTTTCTTTGTCCGGAACCGTAAAATGAAACTTCGGGTAACGGCTGGGGTTATTATAACAGGAGCTGGATGACTGGACAGTTGCAGTAGTGGTCATCATGGCGAGGGAGAGCCAGACATGGGAACCATCAACTTGGTTCATGCCACGAGAGAATCCGTAGAGACCGTTTGGGGAGAAAGGACAACTGCCTCAACCTTGATAGGAAGGCAATCAAAAACATTTAGGCGATTGCAGGGAAAAGATTTGAGAGGTGTGCGAACACCCTCTGCATTAATAACAAGAGTACTACCACTCTGGATCGGAGAAGAGAGCATTTTCTGGAAAAATCTATGGAAAAAAGCTATTTAACTGGGAGTCATGGCTCGGTTTCCTCCATCTCTTTCCAAAGCACTACTAGTGACCATAACCAGCCTGTTAGCAGAAGTGCTCACCGTGAGAATTTCAGAGGGAACATAATGGATGTGGGGAGCTGTAGATGCACTGCGGCCAACCGTGAATTACGCATAGCGCATAACATGTATGAAACAAGAGCCACAGCGAGAAGCAAACGCAAAATTGTGGAGATGGAGGCTGCGGTGAAACAGGAAGAAGCGCAAAGACAGGGAGGATTCGTCGCAGAGGAGGCTGATTGGCTGACTGACCCGAGTACGCCCGCCAAAAGAGCAACTCAATTTACTCGCACTAAGGCGGAGAGCTGGAGAATCAAGACTCTCCTAGCAAAAGCCCTGGATGCTAAGGAAGAAGGGACGCAGCGCTCTGGGAAGGGGCACCCCGCTTCGGAAAATCAGTCAGCTGATCTTCAAGAAATCCATGAATCGATGGATCGCAGAATCATCGCAGTACAGGAGGGGGTGGAAGTGGTCAACAAGAAACTGACCGTGCTCATTAGACTGCTTCGGAAAACTCTAAGCCCGGATCCCCTTCTGCAGGAACAAAGGATGAAGGAGGCTCAGGATTTCCACTCCATGCAAGAGTTGCAGGCCAAAGTAGATAAGCACATACTGGATGTGGGCTTAGATACGGCAAGTCGGATTGGAGGCTTTTCGTGCTCTAGCGGGCTTCCCTAGTCCCCTGTCTTTTTCTGTCTTGTTTCTTCTGTTACGGCTCTACGCTAGTTTATCTTGCTACTTTCTTTTCACTATGTTTTATGTTACGGCTTCGAGCCTATGCAAAGTAGATATGTTACTATGTCTATGTCCCAGTTTTGACAGTGTCGTGGCGATCTTTATCTATCTCAAGAGCAAGCCACCCTGCGTGGTGTGCATCTCGGTTTTGGAAGCCCAGATTTGGTTGACAGCGAGGTTGAATTGGTCGATCAAGCCGCCCTACGTGGTGTGCATCTCGGTTTTGGAAGCCCAGAGCTGGTTGACAGCGAGTTTGAAATGATCCATCTAAGGTTTCCGTCTGCCTCGGCAGACTTTTTGTAAAATATTATGTTCTTTAATATATATATCTGACTTACAAAAAAAAAAATACCAGTCCTCTTAGCATTCAATTCACTAACTACACACTTTCCCATATATTTAATCAATGTACCCACGTGTAGATGGAACAAGAAAACCACAAAAGCATTAAAACATAAAATCTAGAAACATGATTTTCAAAGTATTAAAATATTAATTCTAACATATACTTTCAATATAACACAAATTCATATGTGTGAAACCACTCACTGGCCTTGAACCAGAGTGTGAGCAAAGCTCTCAAGGTATCAAATATAGAAACATGATTTTTCAAAGAATTATAATATTAATACCAACATATACTTTCAAAATAACACAAATACATATGTACTCTGAATATTTCATAATGTGAACCACACTTTCAAGTTTTCATCCATGCTTTGTACAATCTGCTAATATCAATTTGCACTCGCACTAACTCCAAAAGAGTTGAAAACACATTACAATTAAAATATCCCTCCGCACATCACTCATTCCGCACATCCCTTATTCTACATATGCATTTGTTCTCTGCATAACCTCCGCACACACACAATCACCTCCACACACCTTCGTTCGGATAGCTACTTCCATACTCAATAACCACCTTCGATCGGTCATTGACATTCGAAGTTGTTATCAATTGATACACTTCTAAACAAGAATTAAAAAAGACATTTGTATATTTATTATTTTAATTTTCACACAACTTCCAACATAGTGAAATGCTTGCGCACATGCATTTGTTCTCCACAAATGCTTCCTTCAAACAGCCAACTCCACACAACCACCTCTGCATAGCTTCCTCCACACAGCTACTCTCGTAGTTTCAAAATATGTTCCTATATAATAATTAAAAAAATGGATTTGTATATTTATTATTTCAATAAACCTTGCACAAAGCTTTCGACACATCTCAACTAACACTATTGACTTTTCATATCGATCATTTTCAATGGAAAGATTGAATTCAATGAGAATTTGGTTTATCCCATCTACTCACTTTTTTTTACCATACAACAAGTCTTTCTCAAATGCACTGAAAACATATTTTATTTAATATTGGATAATAATAGTTGCTTTTATAGTCCAATGATTAGGATAATTGTTACAAAAACGACATAAAAGCCAACATGCCTACATATAATCCATAAAAAACGATAACAAATCTAAGATAACAATTGACATATAATATCTAAAATCACCTCCATCCTCTGCACAGCAAAAGCTATTAATTAGAGATTTGTTTAGCCCCCCCCCCCAAGGCCATGCAAGACCTACAAAGCTCATTCACTCATTCCCCGAGCATGTTAGCACAAACACACTATCTATGCAAAGACCCCAGTCCTTTGCCAACTGCATCTCAACAATAAACTTCCGCAAACAAAATATATAATATATTGGACTTTTGCGCCCCCCCCCCCCCCCCCACCACCTGGACTAGGCAAATAAGCTACAACCACACCAATTCTAGCATCATTGAGCAGAGCACTAACATAACAATGTCCCGCAATTGCACCAATTCTCACAGCATTGAGCAGAGCACTAACATATCAGTGTTAGCATCAGAGAACTTAGCAATGAAATGACCACTCAGAAAATTACTCTTATTTTAATTTTAAAATGAACTCTAAGGAACTGAAAAATATAGAAAATAAAATTCCCTTCACTAGGGGAATTATGTCCCATCAAAGCCTCCTTGGCCAATTGAAAATTAGAAATAACATTTATTGAAAATTCGAAAACTATTTTTGAATTTATGCAAAAATAGAAATATTAAGAATTTCCTGAAATGTTGGTTAAAATTGCAAAAACATAGCCAAAAATACATATTCAATGCAACTTCACTGTGAAGCGAATGTTGTAGTCCTCGGCGAGGCAACGACTAATAAAGAGAACTAAAATTACAAGCACACCAAAAAATGATATTGTTGAATCTCCTATACTCTCATTATGTTTTTTTTTTTAATTATTCGTTTATATTTTTATAAAACATTTTCAATATAATTTCCTAATAAAATATTATTTTTACAATAAAATAATTTTATCATAATTCCTTATTAATTATAAATTTTAATTATGTTTAGGAAGTGATAAATTGACATTTAAAATTTACATATTTAAAAGAGATTGAGTTTAATAGATTTGTAATTATGCATGAGTATTATAATATTTGAATTATTAAATAAAGAGAAATATGTAAACTTTCTTTACTTTAAGAGACCTAGATGCATATAAAGTTTTTAATTTATTTCTAATCTTTTAAGCTAATTATTGTTTCGCATTTTTAAATATATGCATAATATTTATTAGACTTTTTATCTCTGGTTTGCACCTTGGGAAACCAAACCAAAGATAAAAAAGTATGGGGTCCAAAATAATAAAATTAAACTAAAAATAATGAGATATTGTTAAAGAGTTAATGGCATGTTTGTTTCCCCGGAGTTGAGGATACCAACAACAAAATTCAATTAAAAAAAAGACATTATTAGTTTGTAAAGTTTGAGATAAATGTCTAAAGAAACCGAAAATAACAACTACGTTGGAGTGGAGACACCCCCAAAGAACATGTATAGAAATCTAGAAATTAAACAACACGATCAAAGTGGAATTTGTTCCTCAAGGGGACAAGGGAGTGTCCAAATTAATGGCTTGCTCCTTCACCTCACATGGCAGTGGAATTGGAGAGTTCAGTATTGATCCCACCTCCAATCTAGCCAACCTTCCTTCAACATCCAATATAAGGTTTTTTAGCTCATCCAACTTTTTCATGAGAGTAATTTGAGTCTAACCTTGATCTACCAAAACCTTGTTAAGTAGCAGCTTAACATTCCAGTAGAGGTCCATGTTTGAGGTAGTGATTTTGTCACCCACACTTATTTCTTGTATCTAGTAGCCACAAAGAGACTCTCGTCGTGACATCTAAATCTAGGAGTTCCTACCTTTCCTAGTGAATTTCCTCCTCCACTATCCCAATTTCTTCCTAAATGTCGAGAAGGGAGTGCTCTTGAAAGCCATGCATCGATGACTCAACATGAAACCTCACCCTAGATCCACCCATATTCCACATCCCCCACTCTACAACAATATGAATGCTAATGCATCATAGCAAAAGGAGGTAGTAAGACACAACTAATACTCAATTGGTGTGAAGTTGAGAGCTAGAAGAGACACTAATGGAAGAAGGTGGCAAAAAAATCATGTCATGATAGCTACATTTTCCTAGAAGACTAGGCACACCCCTCACCTTCTGAAAACAACCACTAAAGATGGACAAAAATCCAGTGGTGAAGGATCAAACCCCTGCAACCATGACATTATGTTACAATTGAAGGACATGAGACACATTTGCAGTAGCATAAGGGCATGATGGAGGAATATAAGAAGAGAAAACAATTTCCAAGTAGGAATAACATTGTGGAGGTTCCAAATAATGTCGTAGGCATCACAACTAATAATTTCTTGATACTTTTTGCCACCTTCCTTGGAAGGAAAGGCACCACAAAGTCTGGCTTGCTCAATGGCATGTGGAGGGGTGGATCTATGGGGAGCCCGGTCCTATCAACCTAGACCCTCATTAATGCAACATTAACACCCCATTGGTGTGTAATTTATTTCGATGAATTAAATTATTATTATTATTATTATTATTATTATTTCTTCTTGTAATCTATTTAATCTACGAAAAGGCCCTCTTTCGAGCACTCTTTCTAGTTATCTTTTCTCAAAGTCTAGAAAATATTTTTATGAATCATAACTTTAAGTTGTTTAATATACAATGTTTGAAAGCGTTAGGGGTTTTTCATGGAGCTAATCCATTTATGTATTCAAAAGTGCATTTTAAGCAAGAATAAATCACAATCTTACTTGAAATTATATTTTCAAAGCCAAAAAAGTTATTTTGTCTGTTAGTTAGACTCTTTCATTATTATTTTAATAGAAATGTACTTAGATGCAACGTGACCAAAGGGATAAACAATTGTCTAAGTACACAGAAAACTAGAAAATTAGCGTAGCTAATTTATTTTAAGAATAAATTAAAAAACCTTAAAGACAAAAGATAATAAAAACAAGAAGACAAGTTATTATTAAGTTATTTAAATCATTAGAGTGACTCCATGAAGATGCATCTCATATTTTATTAAGAGTGAATACATGGAGATGCATCTCATATTTTATTAAGAGTGAATCCATGAAGATGTTCCCCACATTTTTTGAAATGTGGAAAGGAAGATATGAAATTTCATAGTTTGTAAACTTAAACCTCCAAAACTTATGTAATTTTATGTATGTCCTGTGAATTTTGATGTGTAATTAAAATATAACTTGTATGGAATTGTGTTATATTTTTAAGAATTTTTATTTACTATTAATGTCATTTAACATGTTAAATTTTCATTTATTATATATGTTTTTTTATTTTGTTAATTTGGTAAAGTTAATGAGTAACTTTTAATGAAACCAGTATCCCAAATATTTTTTCTAATTTTTTGGTTGTGTAATTTTTAATATATCTATTTTCTCTATAGGCCTTCACTATTAGAGAGAAGTTTTATTTTATTGGCATAAATTTACCAATAAATAAATTGAAATTATAGTATGAAATTGAAAATGAGAAAATTATATGCCATTGAATAGCTGATTCACCAACAAATTTATAAAGACCAAGTTTGTCACCTTTCATGGGAGACATGAAGGGATTTAACCTCCCAAAATTGCATCTCCATGAAGACCTACAAAAATAGGAAAGGTTTCCAGACGTTAAGCCCTTAATTATGGTTTATAGTTTTATCGAGGATTTTAAAATACCTCATAAAGGCCTTTTAAAAGTCACTCATTGAGGTCTTTTTTGACTTGAATGATCGATTATACTTTTAAATCTCAATTTGCTTTTTATGTTGTCCTAGGTTTTAAGCCTAAGATTAGGGGTTAAAACCATAATCAAGATTATTCCTTAAACAAGGATCTACAAAGGCCATTTACACATGCCTCACTTACCAAAAGTGCAACCCAACTTCATGGATTAACCAATTAGGACTTTGTTAATGATAACCTAGGGTTGTAGGTGATTAAGGTAATTCATTAAGGTTTGAGTTAAATCTTAGACAACAAATTAAATGGGGAAATAAAATGAACTAACAAACATTAATTAACTAGAAATTCCTTTCATGACTTAGAAAGCATAATGCTTGAAATGGAAAAAAAATTAAGATAATCTCACCTAGAATATGATATTATAGATGATGAATCTCCCTAAGATGAAGTGGAGAGTTATGATAGTCCTCTGAAAGTAACCTACACACACAACTCTAAATTCTTGCAACACTACATCTTCAATACATGCATACACACATGCAAATAATAATAAACACTACAACTACTACTATATAAGTAAATCAATGAAATGTGTAGAGTAGAGAGACTCAATGCCCTAAATGGGGATGATACCTCCCTTTCCATAGATGTGATGGAAATACCCTTAATGTTGTACAACTGAAACTTCCAAGATATGAGTGAAAATATGTTAATGAAAATTTCTTAGGATAAATCAATCAAACTTGCAAGATTGGAGATGAAGTAGCAAAAGGAGGTCCCTGTAGAGGTGTTATAGATTATAAGTACAGACAACCCTAAGGGTTGAAGAAAGGTGGAAGGGTTTTGATCTCTAATCTAAATGTGTAGCTTAAAATTAAGGCTTTGGGAGATAAAAAGGGATAAGAGGGTTTATAGAGAGGATTTGAATAGTATAAATAGTCAATGGAGTGGCCTTGAAAGGTAGAAAAAATAGTTCAACTAGCCATTAAAGAGTTTGAGTCATACAAAATCATCATATTGCATTTGTTGACTTTGTTCTATGGACTTCATATAATGGTATCGCCATTTTTAAGGCCTAAATCAACTCTTTATAACATGGCTTGTGAATTCACTATCACTATATATCAAAGGAACCCAAAATACATTTAGTGCCAAGAGATCATGTAGGGCTTGGAAAGTTTGACTCAATTTGACTCTTTGAATAAGAAGTCTCAAACATTATTGAGTGGCTAATATGGACATGAAGTACGACATTGTAAGTGACCAAGAACCTAATAGAGGGGCATGCATCTCCAACTAGAACCATGATTTAGAGAATGCCCCAAATGAGTACACCAAGGGATCAAAGTGACTCAAACTAGTGAACAAAGGCTAGAGACTATAAAAGGAAGAAGGCATCAAAGGAACCCAACTAAGTGCTAGGCGTTGCAATGGGGTCATGTGTCTAGGATAAATTGAGAGAGACTTCATCAAGATGATTCATTACACTACAAAAATAGTTAAGAAGCAGGGTATCATAATTAAGTGGCTTACATAATTACAATACAAAGGTGAACCACACAAAGTACCTCCTAATGTACAGATATATGTGAATATTCAAATACAATATCATATGTTACAATATATATTTATTTATAAAAGTGCATATTACAAATTTCATCAATATTAAAATGATATTTTTATTTAATTAAATTTAAAATTAAGAGCCCTGAGGGTTGTAGTTCGATTGGTGATCGTTGTGATATGAAGACATTGTAAAATTTGAAGTTTGAGGTTCAAATTCCCTTATTTACCATGTGGTCAATGCATGGAATATGTATGAGCTCACCTATAGATTATAGTGATAGTGATCAAAATTAACCTTGTATGACTTAAGTACGAGCCTAACCCAATTACGAATTCCTCTAAACACAAAACACCAAAAAAAAAAATAATAATAATAATTAATATTCATATATCTAATTATTATTAGTTATTTATTATTTTTCAATGCTACACATTAACTCAACCAAATAGTATATAAGATTATTGCATATATCACTTAAATTATAAAAATATATATTTTCAACATCATGAAGACCATAGGTTTATATTTATATTTATTAAAAAATTATATTAGAATTATATTTATTCCCAAAAGTTTTTTATAACAATCTTAATCATATCAAACATGAGATAAAAAGATAAACATACCACCTACTCAAGGAAACGTGGATTAGAATGGAATGACAACCCTACAACCTTCCCCATAAACGTATAACCCCTTCCCGATGAAGAACTTGCCATGCAAATTAATTTTACTTCATTAGCCTATGTTTTAGGCTCATTAGAGAATACACGATCACTTTGAGGCCCAAAATGCGCATTCACATTTGACATTCGTATTAGGAAATTATTCGTCGTGACTTACAAGAGCAATTGTCAGAGGGAATTATGTAAATCACCAATGTATTTTTTGAAAATTAGTTATCCTCTACACTAGAGAGAGAAATAGAGAGACTGTAAAAAGGATGAAGAGAAAATAAATAGAATGAGAAATTGTAAAAAGATGTTGAGAATTAAAATAAAAATAAAGGAATTATGTAAATCACCAATGTATTTTTTGAAAATTAGTTATCCTCTACACTAAGAGAGAAATAGAGACACTGTAAAAAGGATGAAGAGAAAATAAATAGAGTGAGAAATTGTAAAAAGATGTTGAGAATTAAAATAAAGATAAATAATAATATTTTTAAGGAAGGCGAATTTAATTTTAGAAGATTAAAAAATGAAATAAGTTTATTTTTTGTCAATCAAATTTTTCTATTAGATTTTTATAAAAATAAGGAGTACAAAAGGTGTATTTACAACTCTCATTACTTCATTCCGATTAGACTTGTTGGCATTGGGGTCGGAGGATGTCACAGATAGACCTTTACATGCATTATTTTTGTCAGGCTTAGAAGCCATACATCGCATAGAGGAGATAAAAGGAACAAAAATACTAACAACAACATATCAAGGAGAAGGATGGGGGAAGTATAGGGGGAGCAGCATAATAACCAGCACGTTCATGCATATGGAAGTCGATGTGTTCCACACAAGCTTCCATCGAAGGTTGTCTA
Source organism: Pinus taeda (assembly GCA_000404065.3). Lineage (NCBI taxonomy): Eukaryota > Viridiplantae > Streptophyta > Pinopsida > Pinales > Pinaceae > Pinus > Pinus taeda. Next base: position 16,579 of record APFE031276002.1, on the reverse strand, counting down.
GTTGTTCCACACAAGCTTCCATCGAAGGTTGTCTAGTTGTTCCAAGATCTCATTTGGATGAATTGAATGTCGTTCATAAATGCAACTAGTTCATTGCAGCCCTCATACCTATGATCACGAATAATATCCATCTTGGCCTGAATGCCTCTTAGTTCCTCTGCTATAGAGTCCAAGGAGGTTGGAGCAACTATACAACCTAGAAAACGGTTTGGAGTGGGAGCCACCTCACCTTCACATTCCATACTTGCAGAATTTCCAAAGGAAGAGTTGTGGATGTGGGATGGACAATAAACATTGAAGTGATGTCTACCCCCACAGCGTGGCCGCCCTCTTTGATGTGGCATTGCCCTTGAAACTGAAGGACTGACAAACAGGGTCTTTGAGCGATCCCCAAGTCTCCTGACTGGATAGAAGTAGGAACAACGACCAATAGAACACTGAAACTTACCTTCCCTGAAAATGGTAAATACCATGCGGGGTGAGATTCTGTAACAGGCAGAGATAGTCTTCCCCGAAACAAATAAATTTCCAAGAATAAACACGCCACTGAAGCCCACAGTCACCCAAATGCTAAATTCCTCCACATAATTGGTCAGAGAGTCTACCCACAAAGCATCAGCCCTGAAACAACAACAACCCGGAAAACACAAGGGGCTTAAAGAGGGACTAAATGCCCACTTGTTCAAGCTACATACAACGGTGGGCATCAATGCTATGCCAAAAAAGGGGTAAAGATGAAAACCAAGCTTTCACAAACAGAGACTAGAATCAAGAGAAATGACTAGAGTGTGATCACTTAACACCCCAAGATGAAAACCCCAAAGCTCGACGGAATCCCCTTTGAAGTTCTCCCATATTTTACCCACAGAACTATTGACAAACCAACTGGACAAATATAAACAGTGTAGCAAGGTTACCTTCTCGGTGCAAAAAGGTCAATCCACCTTGAAACTAAAATCCAGATTAGGGAGAAGGTGCCTAACTTCCCAGCCAGAAGTTCAGCCAAGAACCAATTCTCCTCTTAGGATCGTACTCGGGTCCCATATACTAATTTAAAAATCACAATTGATCCATTATGTTGCAAATCATCCTGCCACTGCATTGTTCCCATTGAGCCAACACCCAGGCGAGCACTCATGTTCATCGTCGCAATCTTTGTTATTCTCTCTCCACCCAAAATTCATCACCTAGAATTCCAACAGTGGAATGAATTCCATTGTGCATATTAACATACCTATCATAACTTCTATAAAATCCTCCTGACAAATCTACCAAAGTCTGAATTTGTGCATTAATGATCACATGTGTGCCACATGGGGGAGGGGGGTAACCGCGAGGTCCTCCGGGTAACCATGTGTCCACCCCCATCGTGGGAAGGGGAATCTTCTTCGAGGAGGTTGTAAAGAGCATGTGATTCCTTGGGATCCAAGTCAGTTGCGCTCAAAACTTCATGCCATGGAGTAGTGAAGTCATTGTGTTGTGTCGTTGATCCCTAATTCACCAGCCAATTGGAAACTTTATTGCTAGCACGCACGACGTGGCTTGTGGTGGTGCAGGTAAATATTTCTAAGAGGAACTTTATCTGACCCACTTACGTGTCTAAACACCAGCGTCTCACTATTTTGGACGTGGGGGATCCATCAATGATCTTGTGTCATATGGATTACTAGTTTTGAATCTCCAACAATTTGAATATTTGAAAATCCCTAATTGAGTGCGAGAGTGAGACCTTTCTCTAGGGCGGTTAGCTCCACAACATTGTTTGTAGTGCTACCACAATAGCCTGCATAGATACTAACTGGGGATCCCAATAAGTCTTGAAGCACACCTTTATAACCCATTGAACCTGGGTTACCTATGGATGCCCCATCAAACTTTATTTGAAGAAATCCCAATGGAGGGCGCTTGAAAATAGAAGGGAATAACATTGGAGCTTCTAGTATAGAAGATACCTGAATGGGGATCATTTTCGTAGATAAATTAAGAGACAACGGGATTGATGCATCAGGAGGGTTTTCCTTCCATTCTTCATGTTCCCATTTCTCAGACAATAGCCTCTTGCGGGTTCTCTTTTATTGTACTCCAGATTGTGGCACTAGAAGGTTGTTGGTCTTGGAATATAACACAGTTCCTTTCCTTCCAGATGTTCCATAAGATGAATTCAAGAACCAAGTGACAGTATCTTTTAAAAATTGGGTTCTTTTAGCGATCTCTTTGTTATTTTTCAATTGTAGCTAGTATATCGTCTCGGTTGCAATCAAAGGATCCAAATAAGGCGGCAACCACACCCCACACCTCTTCTGTAACTTGGCAAGTATTCAATAAATGAGGCATTGTCTCCTCGTGATGTTTACATAGGAGACATTGAGATGGACCCGTAAAACCTTTTGTAATAAATTAGTCCCATGTTAAGATCCTTTTGTGACAAACTAGCCATAAAAAAAGGGCGATTGTTGGCCATAGTTTCCAATGCCATATTTTGTCCCAAATACTCTCAGGTGGCATATTATTGACGTTGACCTTAATGAGGTAGGCTTCTTAGATGGAGAAAGTGCCCATTGTTTAGTAGCCTCATTGGATTTTTTCTTGCTCTTGGGAAATTGGGATTCTTCGTTGTTGATGTTTTTGATTCAATGTTTGTCAGCGTTCGAGGGGTGCCTCCACTTTCCAGTCACAATCAAATTTCCAAGTTCTACACACCATCTAAATTTTGTTCTCTTTTTAGTATTTAGTGACTTTTCCATTACTCCTTTGATTTAAATGCACCTTACGGTCTAGAAGGGATTCATCCTTGTCTAGGCGAGGAAGTTTCTGCCACGATTCTTCCCAGAAGAGGGCAGACAAACCATTATTTATTTTTCATAAAAGGTGATCACAAATAAGATAGTTATTGTGGCTTTCCAAATTCCATATGGGATAACCAGGAGGAGGAGAAGAATCTCACAAGAGTATGCATTGGGAACTTCCTTTCCCATACTTCTGAGTCCATATTTTCTTCCACGTCTTTGTGCCTTCTTGGATCCAGTGCCACCAGAGATTAGAACCCAACACCACATTTAAATTATTTGGATCACGCAGCCCTAAACTCCCTTGAGTTTTAGGAAGGCAAATTTTTTTCCCATGCCACTAAGGGTCATTTCTTTTCTAGGGCGGTTCCATGCCACATGAATTTTCTAAAAATGGAAATCATATCCTGATAAATGCCTTTGGGGACAGGAAGTACCAAGAGTTGATAGATTGGGGTGGCTTGAAGGACTACCTTGAGGAGAGTTTCACACCCTACTAAGTTGAGTACCCGGAATGTCCAGTTGGACAGTTTCTTCATGAGTTTAGTGCAAATGTCTTTCCAGCATGAAATACACATATGGTAAATGAAATAAGATTATTATTAGATGAGTTCATATGAAATAAGTTCATTTTGAAAATTTGCTTAAGTATGATTTTGTTTTAGATGAAAAGAAGTATGAATTGTGATGCTTTTATGTTGACTCATAACTCTTTATGGAGACAACACAAAGCCTCTAGATAGTATATAGAAACTACCAATATATTGTACACATGGAACAATAAAAGGGGAGAATTTCACCAAATTTCCTCTATACTTGATCAATTCCTAGTTTATAAATCACTCATGGTCTCAGCTATTTCTCTAGAAGCCTTCATCTTACTTGGTTGTGCTTTAGATCACTATCCCATATGCTTAACTTTGTACTATCAAGGTATTCCCAAAAATATCCCCTTCCCTTTTGAACCTTAATGGATCCAACACGCCTCTTTTTATGACAATGTTGCTAAATGGTGGCAAGAATCCCTAGTGGACAATGGCATAATCATGCATCTCTTTTATAACCATTAAAAATACCTTAAATCTTGTTTAATTCTATGGAACAAGAAAATATTTAGGGACATCTTCAAAGGTCAAAGAGATCTCTCAATACGGATAGAACACATCCAATAAAAAATCATACAAGAAGGAAGAACATATGAGCTTGTCTTGCAGGAGACTCAACCCCAAGCATAACTTGAAGAAAGATATAGCCAGAAGGAAATCCTTTGGAGCCAAAAGTCAAGAATCCAAGGTGAAAAGAACACATATTTTTTCCACCGCTCAATGATACAACTTTGTTATCACAACCACATCTCTGACATCAAACATAGTTAAGGAAACAAACTAGAAGCTTGTAAGGACATCGAGAAGGAAATATATTCCATTTATCACCCCCTTCCTTTAGATCCCCAAGGATTTCCACCTTACCATTATAAAATCACCTAATATGTTCTCTCACTAGATTAGAAATCAAAATGATCCTCTTCTTATCGAAATAACCGCTTCAAAAGTCAAACATGAGGTAATTTATATGCCTAAAGGAAATGCCCCAAGTCCTAATGGTTTTATTGTTGATTTTTCATAAGCCTACTAGTCCATTATTCATAAGGATGTTTGGGAACTAGTTGAGAATTCTAGGAAAGCCTCCTCTATCCTTCCTACTCTTAATTGCAATCTTTTAACTCTCTAACCAAGGAGGAAAGGGCTACTAATCCCATCAAATTTTGGCGCATCACCCTTTGCAATGTGATTTAAAAAATCATCACTGGACTCTTGGCTAGGAGACTTCAACCCCTTTTTCCTCTCTTCAATTGCATATAACAATCAGGATACATGGAAGGAATACAAATCATGGATAGCATCATCCTCAGTCATGACATGATTCATTCTATAAAGACCTCAGAAAAACTAGGTATGTTCATCAAGCTAGACTTATTCAATTTTTTTGAGTAGTTAAGTTGGTAATATATTTATCATATTCTTATATCCTGATCTAGACTTATGGAGGAATGCAACATAGTACAGATATAAACATAAACACAAATATCCAACATAAATAAAACTTAATTTCATTAATATCAAAGAACTGAAATATGCTTACATACAAAATGGAAATAAACTAGCTCAAGCGATGGTAGCTTATCTCTGAGAAGTGATGTGGTGGGCTACATGCTTTTCAACTATGTTACAATGAGGCTTGAAGGCCTAATTATCATTGAGAAATAATGCAAAACCCTAAACATCCAAAAACCTAACCTAGGAGATGAAGCGCTAAAACTATGGGCCCCATTGGGGTAAATTGGTACATCAACTTCCCGGGGTCATAACTTGGGCATACAATATCTGTTTGACGTGCATGATACCTTCTTATAAAAATCTATCCGAGGACTATAAATTTTGACTACAAACATGAGGTATGACTCATGGTTTCTCGTTTTCCAAAAAAACGTCATTTAGGGCATCAAAATGGCTCCGAAAGTTTAGGACCCGAAAAATTGCCAAAAATAGTAAAATGTGCTACAATTACGGAAATTGAAAGAAATAATGGTACAATGGTGGGGGTCCACGTGGAATAGGTGGGTGGCCACCAATATCCACCTAGATCAAGCCTCCCCCCTTAGGAACCAATGGACCCCATTGCATTGAGTGCCTCCATGAGATGGAGAAACTTTTGCTAAACTTGGTCCCTAGTGAGCCACTTGCCTTGGCGCAAGAGTTGGCCAGCTTTGACAACCTGATATAGTGGGATCTTCTGCTGATGATTTTTCTTGATATGTGTGTCCATGATCTGATCAATTGTTCCCTTTTCCATGCAGTCTGGGTTTAGCGCTATTGGTGTGAGTTGTTATGAAATGTTTGATGTGTCTAGTAATGGTGGAAAGTGTATTCCATATTGAACACTGGGTGAAGGTAAAGGAATGTGGGAATGTTGAGCTCAAAATCATTGTCTCCCACAACCTTGGTAATGATGTAAGGCCCATATTAGAGTGGTTTGATCTTCCGAAGGGCTCTAGTAAGGCATTCTTTCTACAAATTCAACCAAACTTTGTCACCCACCTAAAACTTGTGTGGCACCCAATGTTGATCATGTCATTGTTTGTACTTGGCAATGGACTTCTCCAAGATCGAATTCGCCAACATGTTGGATGTGTTCAATAAATCTGGTTTCTTTATCAACCTTGAACAATACATCTATAGACTTTTTTGTGTAGTCACATGAGGCATGGAAACATCAATCGAACACAATGGTTGAATTCCTAGACCCAATTGAAAGGGACTCCGACCAGTTGAGCTATGAAGAGCTCTGTTATAATTGTATTGCACATAGGGAAGGCTCTCATCTCGATTTCATGGATGCTTGGAGTTGTACATGCGGAGCATGTGCACTATCATCCTATTGATGACCTCTGTCTGGCCATAAGTCTAGGGATGGAATGCAGTCAACTTGGTGAGCTTGGTGTCCAATAGTGTCTAGAGGTCTGACCAAAATGTGCTCAGGAACCTATTATCCTAATCTGATATAATGGTCTACAGAATCCTAAAATGTATCCACACTCGCTCAAAGAATACTTTGGAAATTTCCTCTATTGTGATACTCTTCTTACATGCTGCCAAAATAGCCATCCTACAAAATTTATCCATGACCACAAATACACATTCATTACCATGCTTGGTAGAAGGGAGGTGAGACAGATAGTCCATGGAGATGGATTCCCAAGGTTGGTTGGGAGTAGGAAGAGGAGTGTACAAGCCTTGCTTCTTGATGGTTGGCTTGGTGATGGCATAGGTAGTGCAGGATCTTATATATTTCTCAACATCCCGTCAGAGTTTTAGCCAATAAAAGTACTTTTGTAGTACAACCATAGTTTTCTCCACACCAAAGTGTCCCACGACCCAACTTTAGTTTGCCTCCCAAATCACCTTGGCACACTTGCTTGAAGGAACACAAAGGTGGTATAGGTAGCATAATAATTCATTTTGGAGGTGGAAATCAGGAATATGCTTTCCATTCACTAGCATATTGTTAAGAAACCAACTCACAAAAATATAGGAAAGAAGATCAATGCCTTAGAATTCAACCTCTTCGAGGGGGAAACCTCCTTTACATTACACAAATGAACAAGTCTTGGATGATATAAATGAAAAAACCTCCTTTCTATATATAGGAATCGAAGGGGTCACAATATATCCAAAGACGACCTAACAATAATAATATAAGGGCACAAAAATAACAAGTGGGCTTCTATAGGGCACAATAATAACAATATGGGGACAATAGGGGCACAACAATAAAAATAAGGGAGACAATGACAATAGTAATGGGGGAATCACTAGTATTATAGGGACCTAATATGCCCCTCTCCTTCAAAAAATTGTTGTCCTCAACGCTTGAGTAGTTTTGGATGCTTTTGTATAAAATTCTCATCCTCCCATGTGGAATTTTTAACGGGTAAGTTCTTCCACTTGATGAGATACTCTTAAATTGATCTATTTTGTAGCTATCGAGTTCTTGTTTCTTTGACTGCTTTAAGTTCCAATATGATTTTTCCTTCCTCATCAAGTTCTGGCAATATCGTTTGAACTGGGAGCTTGTCACCTATAACCTTCTTTAAGCATGACACATGGAAAACTAGGTGCACTAGGAAAGCTCCAGGAAGCTCCAATTTGTATGCCATAGTACCTATCTTTTGCAACGCCTTGTACAGACCATAATACTTGGTGATAATTTATTATCCTTCTTAGCTTGCTTGAGGGACATTTGTTTATATGGTTGTAGCCGTAGGAATACCCAATCACCTACATCAAAACTTCTTTTGCTGTGATGTTGATCTGCATGTTGTTTCATTATATTCCATGCCAGGTGAGGTTATCCTTTAAGAGTTGGAGAACTATTGTTGATGCTTGATGTTATCTTCACTGCTTGAACCTTAAATTTATCTAATATGATTGATGGATGATGATATCCAAAGTGCATAATGGGTATTTTTGTTGCTATATGGAAGGAAGTGTTATACCACCATTCAGCCAGAGGCAACCATTTGACCCATTGTGTCTATTTATCATAAACAAAGCAACAAAGATATCCTTCCAAACATTTGTTTACAATCTCATTTTTCCCATCATATTGAGGATGATAAGATGAGCTATGAGATAACTAAGCACCAAGACAAGAAAATAATTATGTCCAAAAATTTCCAGTGAAAATGGGATCTCTATCACTTACAATAATCTTTGGGTTTCCATGTAGCTTTTGAATTGTTTCCATAAATGAGATAGAAACTATACTCGATTTAAATGGATGAGATAATGCACAAAAGTGTGCATACTTGGTAAGTTTGTCAACTACCACCATGACAACACTCTTCCCTTTAGACTTGGGTAAACTTGTGATAAAATCCATTGAAACTTCTTCCCAGCGTTGGCTTGGCATGGATAAAGGTTGTAATAGACCTGGCGTCTTAATTGTTTCAACTTTATTTTGTTGGAAAACCAAAAATTCCACCACAAACTTTTGAATATCTAATTTAAGGTCATCCCAAAAAAAATCCTTCTTAACCCTGTGGTAAGTTTTTAGAAATCCTGAGTGCCCTCCTAAGGGAGAGGTGTGCAATTCCCTAAGAATCTTTTGTTTGAGTTTGTAATTCTTACATAGGTATAACCGATCTCTGTACCATAACGAATCATTTTTCCAGCTAAATGTATCAGATGTACTAGGATCTTGTTGTATCTTTTGAATGAGTGCTCACACTTCTTCATCATTCTTCCATTCATGCCTTGCTCCGTTTATCCAATCTAGTTGGATAATAGAAATGGCGAAAAGAAATGATTCCACGTCCTCATCCTTTCTTGAGAGTGCATCTACCACAACATTTTGCTTCCCTTTTTAGTAGATGATCTCAAAGTCATAACCCAACATCTTTGTGACCCATTTTTGTTGCTCTTCTGAAGATAATATTTGTTCTAAAAAGTATTGAAGACTATCATGATCTGTTTTTACCTTGAAGTGTCTTCTCATTAGGTAGGATCGTCATTTCTTAAGTGCATGTAGTATCACAACATTTCCTTCTCATAAATAGCTTTATGTAAATACTTTCCTTTGATTAGACGACTTTCAAAAGCAATGGTTCTTTCTTCTTACATTAAAATAACACCAATTATATTACCTGAGGCATCACATTCCACAATAAAGGTTTTTGTGAAGTCCAGTATAGCTAAGATCGGTGCTTGGCACATTGACTCTTTAAGATGATCAAAGGCCTTTATTTCTTCTGGAGTCCATTAAAATTCATATTTCTTCAATAATGTTGTTATAGGTGTTGCTATTCTCCCATAATTCTTAACAAATTTGTGATAATGCCTTGTCAAATCGAGAAATCCTAGTAGATGCTTTATGGATGTGGGGATTTTCCATTCTTTAGTGGTTTTAATTTTGCTAGGGTCTATCTTAACACCTTCATGAGATACAATATGACCCAGATATTCCACCCCTTGTACTCTAGAGAAACATTTGGAGTTTTTTTCATATAATTGTTTCTCCTCCAACAGTTTGAGCACCCTATCAACATGTTGAACATGACCCTTCCAAGACTTGTTGTAGATTAGTATATCATCAAAAAATACTAACACAAATTTTCTAAGGAAGGGTTTGAAAATGAAATTCATCAAACCTTGAAATGTAGAAGGTGCATTAGTAAGGCCAAAAGGCATGACCAAATTCATAATGACCCTCATGAGTTCCAAATGTTGTTTTCGAAATCTCTTCAGTCTTCATTTGATTTGATGATATCCTGAATGAAGATCCAACTTGGTGAAGTAAATCGATCCATGCAATTCATCCAATAATTCATCAATGACAGGAATGAGAAATTTATCTTTAATAGTGATCTTTTTGAGCTCCCTATAATCTAGACAGATGCACCATGATCATCCTTCTTTTGCACCAATACTAATGGAGCAAAGAAAGAACTTTGACTGGGTTGAATTATACCAACCTCTAGCATTTCTACAACCATACGTTCAATTTCACTCTTTTGTGCATAGGGATATCTGTACGGCATGATGTTTCGAGAACACTTCCTGGAATAAATGAATAGCATGATCATGATCACGAATAGGTGGGAGGCCTTTAGGAGTCTCAAATACCTTGGAATGATTTTCCAAGGCTTTTTGGAGATATGGAGAAATAGATGATTTCGATGTGGGAACCTCTAGCGAACATAATTGTGAAATTACACCTTGTTGTTCCTTCTTTAGAAGCTTTGTCATACCGTTAGAGTTGATTATATTTCCCGGTTTCCCTGCAATACCCCTTAATTCAACTTCCTTTCCTTCCACACAAAATTTCATGAAAAGTTCTTGAAAATTAAAAGCTATTGTACCCAAGGATTGTAGCCATTGTACTCCTAGTACAACATGAGCACCACCCATTGGAATGGAAAGCATTGGGCTATTCAATACATATTCTCCCATGGATAGCTTGATATTATGGCACTTTCCAGAGCAATTTATGATTCCTCCACTTGTAACCATCACTTGACACTCTGGTGCTAGATATAGGAAGCAATTCAATTCCTGGGCTATCTTACAATGAATAAAATTGTGGGTACTTCCTGAATCAATCAGCACTATTACATTTTTCTTCTTGATATGTCCTTCTATCTTGATAGTTTGAGGAGTGGTAATTCCAGCCAATTCATTACAAGATATGGTCGGATTCATTTCTTCTTTATCTAGTGTTTGTTCCTGTAGTATATTCTCTTCTTTTGACATTTCTTGTTCCTTTTCTTCCTCCTCTTCACAATCTATGCAGAATAATTTCTTCTTAGCACACTTATGACCTTTAGTGTATTTTCTATCACAACTATAACAAAGCTCTTTTGCTCTTTTTTCTTCCAATTGTTGTCGTGTTAATCTTGTAATTTGTGGAAGGCTAAGGGAAATAACACTTCCATCTTTATATTTGTGAGTGGTAGGCTTCTTGGTTTCCATAATTTTGCTTTCAGTTTTTCTTGCTAACCCGAATTCCTTCTCCAATGAATCAGGTTCCCAAAGGCAAACCCCATGTTGGATGTTGTCCTTTAAAGTCCCTATGAACACATCAATGTTATGCTCCTCTGGAATATCTTTTACCCTTTTATTCAATTTTTGGAAGTCCTCAATGTGCTCCGTCATTGAACCCTTTTGTTTGAGATTTATCAATTGGCTAAAAAAAGTGTTGCTCTGTGCATCCTCATAATGTGCTATCATTTCATCCTTAAAAATAGCCAAAGTTACAATTTTTTTACGAGAGGAAAGCCATCGATACCATACAAACTGATTTGGTTCCAAATATAAATTTGCAATGCATACCTTTTGTGTGTTTTGGACATTATGGAGATCGAAAAATTGCTCCATCTGTAGTATCCATGTTGCAGGATCATTGCCATCAAACTTCCTCATATTGATCTTTGGAACATGGTGGTTCTTTGATCCAACGTTAGAGTCTATGAAATCATGATTAACATTTATTTTATTCTCATCATGTGTTTCCTTTACTACCCTTTCGCCATTGTAAGCATTTCTTGTAGAAATTTTTTCAAATATTCCATCTTAGCTTCCACGCTTTTCTTTAAATCTTCCATCTTAGCTTCCATGCCTTTCTTTAAATCATCCATCTTAGCTTCCACGCCATCCATCTTAGCTTCCACGTCATTCATCTTAGCTGCTACGCCTTTCTTTAAACCATCCATCTTAGCTTTTACGCCTTTATTTAAACCACTCAAATTAGCTTCCACGCCATACATCTTAGCTTCTACATCTTTCTTTAAACCATCCATCTTAGCTTCTGTTACTTTTTGTGCAAGTGAAATTTTTTGCACTTGGTCTCATTATTTTGATATATCATTTTTCATTTCTTCCTCTTATTCATGAGTCATACTAGAGATTTCAAGTTTCTTACTAGGTGTTTCCATTTTCTTTCTTCACAACATCAATTACTGATAATAATTCTTCACTATGCCCTTTCAATTCCTTAAAATAAATTTTTCAAACCAAACTTATGCAAAAAATTTAAAAAAACTACATACCTTTTTCACTTTGTAGGATCTCGATATTGAAACAACTGTAACTCTGTAATTTCGGATCTCCAAGGTCTGAAATTGTGACCTACAGTATCCCTCTATGCCCACTTTCCAATGTCACCATTCTGATCAAAATTTGATTCTCCAAGGAAGAGTTATGCCCCACCTCCCACGATGACCTGCTTATATACTTTTTCAGTAGAGTGAACTTGTATGAAGTTCCATGCGTTATTGTTTCAACCTTTAGACCTAAATATAATAAATAGAAAAGTAGAGACCGTCCTCTTTTTGTAGCTTCTTACGAAATTTCAATCTGATGCTCAGAGAGAAAGGTATGATGAGTTTCCCAAGATCACCTATTTAGAATGTAATTTGAGAATATGCAAAAACCCTAACTTCCTCAGATTATATCTCTAAACATATAGCGTGACAAGATCTGAAATTCAGACATTAGCTTCATGAAGACTGCGGCTCAAATGGGTTTTAATTTTAGAGTCTGAACCTTTGTATAAAAAAAATTATAGAAAAACTTCCACGATGACCTGTTTGAGATGAAATTATAGAGCTTTCAAAAACCCTAACTTCATCAGATCATAGCTCGGAAAATATAGTGATACAAGATCTAAAATTCGGACCTAAGGTTCAAACCAATTTCCTGTCAAATGGGTTCCTTTTAGCTTCTGAATCTTCGTAGCGAAAACGTTATGGAAAAAATGCCACAATGACCTGTTTTGAGTAGCAAAACCCTAGAATCCAAAGTTCTGATACCAAATGTTATGAAACCAGCTAACAAAAAGATAGAAAAGAATATCAACGCCTTAGAATTTAGCCTCTTCCAGGGGGAAACCCCCTTTACATTACACAAATGAACAATTCTTGGATGATACAAATGACAAAACCTCCTTTCTATATATAGGAGTCTAAGGGGTCACAGTATAACCAAAGCCGACCTAACAATAATAATATAAGGGCACAACAATAACAATAAGGGATACAAAGACAATAGTAATGGGGGAATCACTAGTATTATAGGGACCTAACACATATGGTATGTGGGGGCGCACTCTGGATCATTTTTGTATAGTTTCGGCCATCCAGAGGTCATGTGGCCACAAGAGTTGAGAAAAGTAGTTAGTGTTGCAACTAGGGGTCAGTTGAAGCATTCTACAACATGATTGGTGTTGACCTTTTTGTATTTTATGTTCAAGTGGAATTGTTTCATATATGTAGACCAATTCTGATGGTGATCATTCTACAACTTCCCTTGTGTTTGTATAAATTGAAGAGGTTGGTGATCAGTGTGGATGATTGTCTCCTTCCCTAGAATGTAATTCTTTTGTTTCTGACAAGCCTACATGATGGAATACATCTCTTTATCATAGGTGGGTACTTCCGATTTTATCAGAAGGTGTCTCACTATGATAGGTCACTAGATGCCCATGCTAGGTGAAGATTGCACCAATAGCATAGTCAGAGGCATCTATCTCAATTTCAAATGGTTGCTATAGGTCTGGAAATGTGAGTACCAGTCCAGAGAGGAGGCGACAATTCAACTCAATGAGCGCATTATTTTGGGACTCAAACCTAGAAAACTTTTCTTTCACTCCACCCTTGGTAATCTGACATAAACCTCTAATAAAAATTTGCAAGGCCCAAAAAGACATGAAGCTCTATTAGAGTGGTTGGGCCTAGCCAATCCTGAATGACTTGTATCTTAGTTGGATCCATAAGCATGCCTCGCTCATCTATGATGTAACCCAGATATTGGACTTGGCTCATGCCAAACGTGCATTTCTCCATGTTGGCACATAGTTTGTGTTGTCGCAGGGTTTGAAGGACATGTTGAATGTGTTGCAAGTGTTCTTCCCAACTCTTACTAAAGATGAGGATGTCATCCAGATAAACAACCATGAATGAGTTGGCGAATGTCTGCAAGATGTCATCCATTAGCCTCATAAAAGTAGTGAGGGTATTTGTCAACCCGAAGGGCATAACCAACCATTCAAAAAGGTATTCCTTGGATTTAAAGGCAGTCTTCCATACATCTATGGGCTCTATTGGAACCTGGTGATAGCCAGACTTCAGATCAATATTACTGAAATACTTGGCCCCCTTTAGTTGGTCCAAAAGATCATCAATTTGTGGGATTGGATACCTTTTCTTGATAGTGATTTTGTTTAGTGCCCAATAATCAATACAGAGCCTCCAGGTCCCATCTTCTTTTGTACAAGTACAATCATACTCCCACAAGGTGAGGAACTTGGTCAGTTGTGCCCTTTTTGTAGCTACTCCTATATTTGTTGCTTGATCTCTTCATTTTCCATAATGAAGCAGTGATATATTGCCTCGTTGGGTAGAGGTACTTCGGGAGTTAGATCGATCGAATGCTTGACCTGACAGTGCAAGGGTACCCCTATTAGTGAGGAGAAGATGTCACTAAATTCTTCCACGACCTTGTCCACCTTCTTCTGTTGCATGGAGGAGCCCTTCCTAGGTGCCATGGATGTGGCCACTATTGAAAATGCAAGAAATTCCTAAATTATTTTTTTCTTGAATCAAATTAGGAGAAAAATTGTAATTTAGCATCACATGACAACTTGTACGAGTTAACTAAGTTAATTTGTCTTAGATGGATCAATTAATTTGAGTTGAGGGTCTAACTTGGGTCATGTAGAGTGTCTCCTAATTTATAAAAGCCCTGGTTGAGTTTATTTTGAATTGTAATTAATTAAACCAGTTTAATTAAGTTAAAGTTAGTTAAACTAGTTCCAATTGATGGAGGAACTAGTAGGAGGTCTAATAGTGGGGTGTTGCTTCATGTGTTCAAGTGGATAACTTATAATTCATTCATAAATAACTCATGCATTTCAGATCTAAGAGTTGTCCAGTTGAGATTGGATTTCAAGGGAATTGTACTATCAGTTGTATAATCATCTAAATTATACAGGTGGTGCATGAAGTCAGAGGGAGGACTATGATGGATTATGAAATTCCAATTGAGGAATTTGCCTAATTAATAGGGGCTAATTCCCAAGGAAATAGGTAATTAGGAAAGAAGAAAATTGGTTAAGTATTGACCAAGGCTTTTCTAGGAAGAAATGAGACAGATAGAGATATGCATAGGTTGCTCAGGCTTGAGCAAAGCCTTGTAACCTTCTCATATTTTTTGACTAATGAAATATATAGATAGCAAGGGTTTTTAGTTGTGGCTTTCCCCGGGAAATCATTATGTAATGTTTTGATTGAATTCTTTCTCTTGTATGCTTCATAATTTCTTGATCGATTAATTGTTTCCACTGATGAGTAGAGTAGATTCAAGTCTTTTGTTTTAGCAAATTACCTAAGCAGTTTGAATCTATAAGGAATTTCTACATGGTATCAGAGAAGAAATCACACTAGAAGAGAATAATATGAGTTAGTCTTTGCAGGTGAAATCAAATTTGTAGGATCATTCTTTAGATCCAACAGGATTTCATTCTATGGATTGAGACTCAAGTATTCCCTTTAGGGTAGCTCGAATTATATTTCTTGGAAGGACAAGATGGAGGTAGTGTTGGAAGTCAACGGGCTGAAAGAATTTATAGACAATGATATTCCTAAGCCTCCAACAACTGATCTCAAGATCGTTCAGAGTGGAAGAGATGTGATGCAAAGGTGAGGATCATACTACAAGGGGTTTGAGAACATATTTTCTTGAATCTCCATGGGAAGGATACACCATATACAATGTGGCAACCCTTGATAGGCTTTTTTCAGAACAATAGTGACCACAAAAAGTTGGCACTGAAGGACAAGCTTCAGAAGATCAAAATGGAGAAGGAAGACACAATAAAATAGTACTTGAGCAGGTTCACCCAATGCCGGGATGAGCTTGGGAGCATTGGTATTACAGTTGTTGTTGGTGGGAAAACTTCCCTAAGGTAAGGGTTGACAACCTCAATGTATTGAAGACAAACTATGAACAAGAAGCATACATTCAAGCAAGAAAACTATATAACCTACTAAAGTTGGGTTTGAGAGGAGTACCCATAGGTCCTATGTTTGATTTCGATCTCGTAGGGTCCAAATCCTCTGCTTCCTCCAAAGTGATCAGACGTGCAACACGGTTCAGAGAAGCATATACATAGCAAGTAGTCATAGAAAATTTTAGGGGCGAATGTTCGCCCTTTGGCGAAATTAAGGGGTTTTAAATTTTTAGTGGGCGAATATTTTGTATCATAGTACATTTTTACAAATCACCTCAAATAGCCCACCTTATTTTAAGGGAGAGGGTAAAAAAGGTAAATTTAGCCCTTGAAATTAGGAGTTACAACTTCCATTGCCCATTTACATGGGTACATCAATATAATAAGTGGGTTGTACTAATAACAATAAGGGGTTACACTAGTAGTATAGGGGCCTAACATGCCCCTCTCCTTCAAAAAACATTGTCCTCAACGCTTGAGTAGTTCTTGATGCTTCTGTATAAAATTCTTGTCCTCCCATGTGGAATCTTAAGTGGGTAAGTTCTTCCACTTGATGAGATACTCTGAAGTTGATCGATTTCGTAGCTGTTGGGTTCTTGTTTCTGTGACTACTCCAGGTTCCAATATGATTTTTCCTTCCTCTTCAATTTCTGGCAATATTGTTTGAATTGGGATCTTTTGCAACTTTTGAATAAGTGGCCATACTTCTTCGTCCTTCTTCCATTCAT
>APFE031275998.1:796-16456 GCA_000404065.3 Pinus taeda | reverse complement strand
TGGTTAAATTATATTCTTACTAAATTTCTTTGTTCTTAATTATTGAAGGAAATGTATAGAATTGATTTTATTTTTAATCGCCCAAAAGACCATCTAGATTGTTTTAGCAAGGATTATAAAGATAACTATGTCAAGAGACTACTTCTTTCAACTTTATCTATCCTAACTATTTGGGAAGTTGACTACCCTCTTAAATAGGTTGCATAATTAATGTTGTGGAGACTTCTAGCTACTTAGGCCAATGTTTATTGTATTGATATGGGCACTATATTTGCAGCTTATATCAAGGCTTTTGGTGTCATAGTTGAATTTATATGCAGTTTTTACTTTTGAAAAGATCCTTATTGAATTTTCTACTTGTTTATAAACCCATCATATAGTGTGTTCCAAGTGGGTCTTTGTGTGTCCCAGATTTTACTAGTGAAACATTTTGGCCTTGAATCTATTCTTTGGAAGTTCAAAGTTGTTAAATCTATGAGGGTTTTCCTATGATCAACATGTTCTCTCTTCAAACTAACCCTTCACTTACTTTGAATTTTCTTGTACAAGTAGTTGTTTAGTTGAAACCCATTAATACTTGTTTGAGGAAACAAGGTATTCCATACAAGATGAACATCGTTAGTTACTACTCAAACATCTATATCAAATATCATAAGGAAAATATTTTACATTATATATCTATATATATATATATCTATATATATATAATATATATAATATATAGATATAGAATATTTATTTCCAGATGTGGTTCACAGTCACTGAGTGGCTGCTAACATCCACAGATAATAATATGCGGCGGATTCACCCAAAGGATCTACCCATCGACTTATGGGTTGGAGCCTAACCCACAAGGAGCGTCAAGGAGATCAAACCCCGTGAACTCCCAAATTGGCAATATTCTTAGCAACGTTGAACTCAGGCCAATTGAAACTATCCTTGGGATATATAATATATATATATATTTATATATATATATATATATATATATACATATATAATAATATATAATATAATATATATATATTATATAATAATATATATATATATATAGGAGAAGAGAGAGAGAGAGAGAGAGAGGGGGAGAATCCATTAGTTTGTGGTTAAATGAATGAGTATTTCTAAGGTTCCAAATATCTAAGGAAATATTATATTCCTATCTAGATTGTTTTAGCAAGGATTTTAAAGAGAACTATGCTAAGAGACTATTTATTTCAAGTTTATCTATCTTAATTATTAGGGAAGTTCTCTACCCGCTTAAATAGGTTGCATAATTAATGTTGTGGAGACTTCTAGTTACTTAAGCCAATGTTCTTTGCATTGATATGGGCATCATATATTCACAACTTATAGAAAGGCTTTTGGTGCTATAGTTGAACTAATATGTAGTTTTTACTTTTGAAAAGGTCCTTATTAATTTTTCTGCTTGGTTATAAACCCATCATGTAGTGTGTTCCAAGTGAGTCTTTGTGTGTCCCAAATTTTGATAGTGAAAATTTTGGCCTTGAAACTATCCTTTGGAAGTTCAAATATAGTAAATCTATGAGCATATTCCTATGAGAAACATGTAGTCTCTTCAAATGAACCCTTCACCTACTTTGATTTTTCTTGTACAAGTATTTGTTTAGTTGCAACCAATTAATACTTGTTTGAGGAAACAAGGCATTCCATACAAGATGAACATCGTTAGTTACTACTTAAAAAACTAGATCAAATATCATAATGCCAATATTTTTATATGATATAAACCCTATAAGATGGAAACACTCCACATGCCCAACCAACATGGCCACTTGGGGCCATTTTATAATGCAAAAGAAAATTTGTACATAAGAGAGTTTCTCACACTCAATCTTCAAGAATTACCCTATTCCTATTACCCTATTCCTATTTCTAGAATTAGAAATCATGTTTCTAATGCATTAAATAATTATGTATTGGTTTGGTGCGTGTGTGCACACACACATATCATTCATAAAAATTGAAAGCATCATAAACAATTTAAATATTCATCAAACACAAAATGTGAATATATTTCCTACAAAATTAGGCTCATTTCCCCTCATCATACATCCACGTATCTAACCGAATACTATAAAAATAAATCCATGTATCTAACCAAATACTATAAAATACATAATATCTAGGCTTGAGGGCCAAGGTCTCATGGCAGTATACTATAGTGTTGGCCACCTGTCAGAAAAGGTGCACCAATGCCAGTACTAAGCGTTATATATGATTTAGGATCTCTTTGATTTGTGCCATTGGTATCTAGTGAGTAAAACTCTCCGAGATCCATTGCACAACTCAATAATTTGGTTTATGTATTTGTTATTTTGTTCCTCTCTCCTACCTTATCATGAGTAATGCGGGAAACCCTTACGTCACATTGGTCCCACATTTACATAATCAATATTTTTTGTTAGATGTTTGTCCACATCAGAAATATTTCCCCGCTTCTTGAATTAGTTTTATAAAAAGAACAACAATTAAAATTACATAACTTTAAAATAAAAATATGACACCTATGTCACCCACATGGCATTGGGAGGTATGGCAAGCTCTAGATTTCATAAAAAATACAAGCATACATATGGGTAGTCAGCAATTGTTATGATCTATTTTTCCCACCAATTTAAAAATTCATTATGAAGTATGTTGGTGGTGACCTGTCCACCTCCCTATCTCATCACAAGGTCATACTATTAGGCCATGCATGGTTCTCGTGGGTTTGATATGTTGAGGTTCACTTGTGGATGAAGTGTTGAAATTCACCCATATCTTAGTTTTTTTGTAGGTGATATTTTTATCTACTATTTGATGAACTTTTCTCAGGCCGAGTTTACATGTCCTCCTCGATTGATTCCAGTTGACAAGATTAACCTTTAAGACTAACCGTATTTGAGAATTACCTATTTTTTGGTTGATGACATTGTGCTAAATTCTGGTGATTCTTTACCTAATACTTCTATGGTTTTTCTTTAATTTAGTCTTAAGGAGTTTGACCTTACAATTCTAGTAGATGCAGTGAATCTAGATCAAGACATTTGCACTATGTTTGATAAATACTTCAAAGTGGTAAGCCTTCATGTTGTAAATTTTTTTTACACAATCTCCATCTATGTCACTTGAAATTTTCAATCTCTAAAAAAATATGGATTTCTTTCCTTTAATGAAGGGACATTCTATTCATTCCAATCAAAGAAAATGGTTTTTGGGGGAAACATGCTCGAGTTTATTTATAGAGATAGGAAGCTTTAGAAATCTTCATCTCAAGTTCCTAGAGCCAATCCATAACCAAATGAATATCCATAGTACACCTTTGGTTTGATTTTTTGGTAGTGGAATTAATGTTCAAGTGACTCAAAATTCTAGGTGGGGCAATGAAAATATCATCTATACTATGTTGGCATATGGTATTCCAATATGTGTGGCTTAGTGTTAAAAGTGGTGAGAAATATTCTCATAAAAAAAATTTAGATGTGAATTTCAATATGTTTATCTTTCATACAAATCTAAGGATAAATTCAAGGATTCCTCCCTAATTACACCATCCACTTCAACAATTTTATTAATGGGATTTGATATTAAGATACATTGAAATTTGCATTGTGTTTTAGTTAATTAAATTTTAGTGAAATTGGAAATCTCGAGGCATTTATATTGGGAATTTTTATTGGCTCATTGCAATTTCATGAATTTGTCCTTGTCATTGGTTTTTCAGAAGAAAGGGATTTAATCCAATTGAGCTATAATAAAATCTAGAAGAAAGTAAACACTCTTTTCCATTACATTGAAATACAAGGCAGACATCTAGGTTGTAATGGACTGTGTGTGGGTAGGTGAAAATATGGGAAATGAGAATCATTAAATGGGTTTCACATTCAAGTTGAAACCTTACTATGGCATGATCATTTCCCTCCCTACTTTTTATATTAAACAAATCAACAAGTGCACCTAGAAAATTTCTCTTCTTACAAGATGGACATATAGAAGGAAGGAATTGAACTTGAAGGAATTGTGGAGGAAATTGTATTAATAGTAACATTATTGTTATATTTAGAAATATCTTGGTTGCATTGGAGGCTAGCCTTTAACATTGTTTCATGGGATGCACAAGTGGGAGGAAATGAGTCGTTGTCACTTTGTTTCTCTCTCAATTCCTTTAGTCATTGTTCTAAACAAATAAAAGGTCCCATTGTTTCTCTAGGAGTTTTCATTAAAATTGAGTTAAACCCTATATAACTTCAATTCATATATGTAATGGTCGGCTTCTATATAAAAATTTCTAGGGTTTTTTTATATATACACTGGTCAGAAGATTCTTCTCTCAAGATAACTATCATTCATATTCTATCAATTTTGGTCCTGATGATGGACCCCCTTTGGGGTTCAAAACATCGACATAAGAAACATAATACTGTGGATAATCTAGATCTTGCTACTCCAAAAAACTACCATAGAAGCTTAAAGTCTAACAAATTACATAATTTATGATAAAAACAAATTGTTATTACTTAAACCCTTAGCACCCCTTTATCTCATAATATTTCCTCAAAAGAAGCATTAATGTTATTGTTTGACATGATTATGTAATGGAAATGGAAAAATTAAAAATATGAAAGGAGAAAGTAATGTATAATAAGAAAATGTAGTGCTAAGGAAAAAAAATAAAACATAAAAAAATATTGTGAAGAGAATTCCTTATTGAGAAGGCAAGGAATAAACATGATATAATTAATACTACAGTTGTTGGTTGTGTTATTGGTGGAATCTTATCTACCAAAGCTTCAGCCTCTTATAGGTTATTAAATGTCTATATTCAAAGCTATCTTCTTCAATCATTTGAGTGTGGGGACATTACATATCCATTTCAGATCACATCTTCACATTGAGAATATTTTTAGTCTTCAAAATATTATAAAAAATCAATCTAGATCAATGTGCATTCTTTCTACTTATTTGGAACATGGCTTTGAATTTGGTTGATGGATCTAGTTATTGGGTCGATTTCTAACTATACCTTTGGATGTAATTTTTGGCTTACTTGTTCATGAAATGAAAAAGATTGCTCATTGATTCTAAGCTCTTAGAAATATCCAAAACTAAACTCTACAATTAGTAGACATTACCATCTCTTTGAAACTTGGATATGGTCAATCTTGGTAGTTAATGAACCCAAGTCAAATGTTGATCTTATTATTTAGGATGACCCCAACAATCTATGTCATCAAGTAAAATTTTCATACAAGGTCATTTGGCTCCTTTCTTTATAATGGCCAATTACTTCCTAGCATGGAAAAATTTCTTTACAACCATGTCAATTGAATGATAGTCTTGCATACCCCTATATGGTGGTTGTAGGAGGCTTTATATCTAGTAATATAGTTTATATATTCTTCTGTCATTATTTAACTAGCTCATAATAAAATAAATTTCAACCCATGTTTGATATCCTTTGTTTCTCTCTCCTACTTCCATTGAACAACTAGTTGATTCATTAGTGAGGCTGACTTCTTCTGCTACTACAACTCCTTGAATAAATTCTACGCATTGGACTAGAGATGAAAGGAACACTTTATACTCATTACTCTTCACTCTTCACACTCTACTCTTGGTTACCTGGTTTCTAGGGTGAAGCTTTAGATGAATTCGTCAACACTTTGCTTCCAAATGACCACTCAACTTGTAGTGGCAGAAAATTTCTTGCTTTCTCCAGCAGAATCTTGTTCATCCTTTTTATAAATCCATTATTCTAAGGTGTGTATGGAGTAGTATTTCACCTTGTTATACCTCATTTATTACAAAATTCTAAGACTTCCACATAATTTTCCACCATTATTTGTTCTAAACGTCTTAATTCTCTAAGATGATAACTAAAATACCAACCAATATGCCAACTCCTAATCTAGGATAGAAAATTAAGATGAAAACTTGTAATCAAAAACTAGAAGGGGTGTCATTAGTCAAAACCACACATGTGGGCTAGGTTTCTCATCTTGAAATTTCATGAAATAAAGATCCATAGAGGATCATTCCCAATAAAATTTCCCATAAATATATTACTTCTCAAACATCAAGATATGCTAGAGAGGTGGTACCACTCTTCACTTACCCAAACACAACCTAGTGCTTACTCTTATGTTAAGGGAGATTCCACGAAAAAACGTATACAATGTTGGACTGTGAACACTCTTTAATGATACTATGTTTTATTTTGGTGGCCTTCAAGTGTTTAATCTCCAATCCTGGCCCTAGGGCATGCAACATAGACTACAAGTTGATGTATTGCAATTGAAAAAAGTCTAGTTGGTTTTATGTTCAAGTGTTTATTTTAGAGGTAATTGTTTTCTCAAAAGGAAATGATATTACATCTCATGATGTTTTAAGACTCCACAAAACCAATTATAAGAAAAATTACTGTAAAAGCAATTAATTATTTTTCAATCACTAAGTTGATTTTGAACTTTTTGAAATGTTCTAGAAATTGTCTAGAAATAAATAAAAAAATAACTTCTCTTTCTGAAATCTAAAAATGCAACCAAGTACAGTTCCTATGAGATTGAACATTTGACAACAATGTATTAATGACATGAAAAGAAATGAACTATTAAAGCAAACAAACTTTTTTTTTGTATTTTCATTGTTGCAAAAGAAGCAAAAAAGTAAAAAGGAAATGTAACCCCTAATGCAAAGCAAGATTTTTTTTTCTATTATCTTCTTTATAGGTAATAGATACAAGGAAGAAAGAATCAAAGCTCATAAACAAGATTATGAGAATTAAGAAATGTAGAAAGTAATAATAAAGAAACACAAGAACTAAATGTTGGATGTGGAGCGTGAAATTATCTTCCTTATTTATAGGTCTTGTTTGAGTCACACCAAGAGGGGGTGTGGGTGGGATTTCCCTCCCACTATTGTTGCTTGGGGGGTCTAGGGGGGGCAGTTGCATGTTTGGATCCCCCTCTTGGGGGTTTCGGGCAGTGCCTAAAGCTAAAAATAGATGAAAAAGTGCCTTGTAAAATATTGTAATTTTGTAGACAATCTAGGTAGTTCATTAGGAAGATGATTTGACAGTAGAAATTATGCTTAATTTAGGTTTTTTTTTTTCATTAGAAGGAAACACCTTATTTTATATGATGGAATTTCTTTATACATGTATATGATTATTAAAGAGAGAGGAGACTATGTGAGAGATAAGAGGAAATTACAACTGGTTGTATCTCTTCATTTAGTTGGATAATATAAAAGGAAGGACTGATTTTTCTTCATGGACTTAGCTCAAATTGGGTGAACCACTTATATTTGTGTCTCTCTTGTTTTATGCATTTCTGTATTTGTGTTTTAAAAAACAATTATGTATTTCATTGCTCCTTTAATTTACTTCTAACACTAAAAACACAAGATATTTTTCCAAAGAATGTACCTTTTAAAGACTTAAAGGCCTAAACCTATAAACAAAGAGAACTTATTTATAATTTTGAAAATACAATCAAAATAAATTTCTTAGACTTTTAGAGAAATAAAAATACCCAATACAAGAAAAAAACACTCATATAGAAGCCATGGGACCCTCAAAGCCTAGAAGGTCAAAATTGCTACCTCTGGGGCATATACGTGATTGCTATTGAATAAACATGTGTATTTATGTGACTATTATTCAAGAAACATGTGTATATATGCAATTTCCTTCAAGACAAAAAAAATGTATAAAAGACAATTATGCAAAAATTTATTTAATGAACCCAAAAAAAATTGCAAAGGTATTGTAAACAAGGCTTAATATTGAAATTATAGACTGAAATAGAGAGCAAAAGAAATCTAAAATTAACCACAAGAAATCAAACTAACCCTAAGAGACAAAATTGAATAAGCTTGTCCCTATTACAATTGCCAATTCTATTTATGGTAATAACTCCTAATGATAGGTTTATGAACCATAATAAAAAAATGGAAGAAAAACTCACTTCAATCAAAGGGCAATGAAGAAATATTTAATAGCTACTTATTAGAGTTTGATAAGTTACCGAGAAATCTTGAGGCTAGAGTAGATCCACTTGCAAAACATTTTCACTGCAAGATATTATTTGGGATCTTACAGTGAAAAGAGACAACAACATATGACAACAACATACTTTAAGAAAACATAAGTAATCATAATGAAAGAAATCAAAAAAATAATTGATCATAATAATATATATTAAAATACTTAAAATTAGTACATAATGAAATGAGTCTCTTATTGATGAAGTAAAAAAAATATAGGGCTCTGAAACACCTGGTTCTTTGTTTCTTTGTTGTAAGAACTACTCAGAAAATTGTTATGATCCCCTTTAACTGGAACCATTGAAAATCTCCTCTACAGTGTCTTCCTCTTCATGACAAAGAAAATAAAAGAGAAGGAGTCACTTTCCAATGCTAGAAGAATGATCTAGAAAGAAGGAAATAGGGATTCTCAACTAAAAGGATTATGTCTTCCTCTTCAGGACAAAAAAATAAAAGAGGAGTCACTTTCCAATGCTAGAAGAATGATCTAGAGACAAGGAAATAGGGATTCTCAACTAAAAGGATTATTTAAAAAACTTAGGGGATTTCACATATGTGGAAAAGGAAGAAAACTTAGACCAAATAAGGGTACCCACCTCCTCTTCTCAGAATATCATTAACTACTCATCTAAGGTTGTTTGGGTCATTAGGGACAAGTTACAAGACCAAAAATCTTATTAAATTCATAAACCCTACATTGAAACACACTATTATGTGCACATTTATTTATTTTTAGCACAAATTGAAGTCACACACTACTTATTTTAAGAAAACTAGCATATATACATAGTTTTCTTAAGTAATAATTGCATATGTCAATTGAGTTTTGTTTTCTAAAGAGTTTTTTGAAGGTACAAAATGGAAGGGAATGATATCATTAGGCTAAATCATGCATATTATAATAAGGGTGATAAAATATGATATAACGGACCCTCCATGCTCTTTATATAAAGATCACAAAGGAGTCTATGTTAATCTATGGATCAATAACCATTAGTATTGAAGATAATATTAGTAGTTGGGTCACTCTATGTTTAGAACATATCATGAATCTTGAATTACAATTCAACTAATGCATATTGAGGAAACACACTTTTATTTGATAGACACATTAAACCAAATTCAACTTAACTATCTCCTAAGTGTCTAAATTCACTAACAAAATTAATCTTCAAGAGTAATCATACTTAGGAATTATCTCTTTTATGGTTGATGGCATTCTGCTAAATTATGGTGATGATTTACCTAATACTTTTGTGACTTTGGATTACTTTAGTCTTAAGGATTTTGACCTTATAATTCTAGTTATGTAGTGAAGCTAGATCAAGACATTTGGACTATTTTTAATAACTGCTTCCAAGGGGAAAGCCTTCATGTTGAAATATTGTTTTCTTACACAATCTCCATCTATGTCATTTTAAATTCACAATGTAGAAAAGAATATGGATTTCTTTTCTTTACCTAAGGGTCAACCTATTCATTCCAGTCAAATAAAATGGTATTTGTGGGAACCACAATTGATTTTATCTATAGAGATGGGAAGCTTTGATGATATTCATCTTAAGTTCCTAAAGTGAGTTCCTAACGAAATGAAAATCCGCACTCCACCCTTGGTTTAATTTTTAAGTATTGGAATTAACCTCAAAGTGACTCAAAATTATAGGTGGGGCAATGGTAATATCTAATGGCATTGTTATCATTGATGGCAAAGGAGTAGCGACAAGGCAAAAGAGCATCAAAGATGCTATGAAAAAGGAGCAACAAAGGAATAACAAGAGCAATAAGGTATGTTGCAGTGATGTTTGACAATGAGAGGTTATGTTGCATTTTGTTGATGCTTAATGAGAATGTAATACAAACATGTGATGGAAAAAGGAACAACATTTGTATCAAGGCATATATATTATGTAATGATGGCTTGGACGAATAAAGGAGTAGTAAAGTATGATGGCATATGCACAAATGAACATGCATTGTTGGAGAACACATTGTTAAAACTTGCTTTCATAGGTTTGTTATGCTACAAGGGGTGTTGGTGAAAGGTTGCTTATGCATATGGAGAAGTGGATAATTGTAAACATGTATGCATATGATGAGTGAGATGTAAGGCAAAGGAGAAGGAAAATACAAAGGCAAAAGAAAATACATGAAGAATATTGTGGTGCAAGGCTATTTGAATATGAAAGAAAGGCTATATTAATTCATGTTATTTATTTATTTTATTGACATGAAGAATATAAATGCATGAAATTTGGATACGATGATTTTTTTTTTATGTATTTTAATATTCAAGAGTTTAAATCATTTTGAAATTGAAGAGAAGCCTTTGGAATGAAAAGTGACAAGTTTTGTCATTTCAAATTAGTGTGTGTGGAATACTAACAACCATCAAAGTTCATTTATAAATTTGTGTAAGGTTGTAGAGAGGAAGGGTTAGAGAGAGTTAGAGAAGGTGAGAGATGATTGAGGTGTTATGCATTAGTTATCTTGAACATATAAGTCAGATGTGATGCTAATCTAAGGAGAAGAAGGATAAAAAATAGAGATGGAGATATCAAAAATTGTAGACTAGGTAAACCAACATATTGTTTTCATTTTGTATGAGGTGATTATGGTCTCCTTTAAAGATGTGGCTTGATAAATATCAGGTCAGAACGCTTGTATAGGTAGAAGCCTCTTATGGGTTGTAGCCTTTATAAAACTTATGGGAGTTGGAGCTTCCTTGCATGTTGTGGCTTGCATAGAAATTGAGGTAGTATCCTCCTCTAGGTTGGATCCTACATAAAATCATGTAATAAGGGGGTAGGAGTTGGTTTGCATCACAACAATAACAAAGTTGTGGTTTTCTCCCTTTACGGTTTTCCACTTATATTTGGTTTCCATATGTGTTGCTATTATGTAGTGATGCCATGTTTTGGTTTACTTATTACACGTTGTTCCCATATTAAATCTAATGGTTATTATTTTTTAGGTTGATATTTAAAGGATATGAGGTTTTGTTAAGGATCAAAGAGGAGTCTGTCCAACAACGCAAGCACATTTCGACCTAATATATCATTATGACCTTGAAACACAATTAGGTATATATGAGGAAATGCTACCTAAAGGAAATATTATCAACATATATTGCATTCCAATCTTGAATTTGCAAGTTCGTTTGCATAAGATAACTAAACCAATACATCAATAACAGATTCTGGAAGAACAAAAATACCCAAAGTTGTGAATGCATGGTTAAAGCCTTTGAAGTCGGCAAGACGTGGGCTAAGGAAGGAATGCTTGATGACTTGGTCGATGGTTGGTATGAAACCATTTCTAGTGCATTTTTAAAATCTATTTAAGCCCCATTTATATGGTTGAAAGGTCATAACCAAAGGAATACGCTGAACATTCAATTGCTGAATAGTGAAACTTGAAACTTGCCATTGAAAACGACATTGAAACTTTAATATAGTAATATACCTCTTATTTAAGCCAAGTGCCAATGTACCTTGATTGTTGAATAATGAAGTGGCTAAGCCTAAAGGTAACACACGTTGAAGGTGATGCATGATTGCCCGAGGGTCGATATGGAGTATAGATAGAGCACACATTGGCGACTGCCCGATATGGAGTTTGGACTTAGGCTCACCTTGGCGGTTCCCTGATATTGAGTCTGGACTGTGTAATAGTGAGTAGTGATTGATTACTGAAGGTCTCGACGTATGCGTTTTGGGCCTAAGAAATCAGAAATAAATTTTGGAATGACTGACGTTTAGTTTTTAGCAATGCGGCATACCTAAACTTGAAAAACTCATGCTCATCGAGTCAAGGTTGAAAATCAAATAAATTAGAATCAATCACAGGAATCTTCTTTAATCGGCAAGTCTCAAGTCAAATTTACATTGACCATGAGTTAAACTTGGTCAACTTGAGTTTGAATCACAAATATTTAGATCGGATCTTTTGGAGAGTGAGTAGATTCTGACTTGTGATTAATCACGATTGATTGGCAAGTCCTATTTCACTCCTTATAACTGAAATCTGAACTGAAAATAGAAGATCTTACAATTGAAACTAATTGTGAATTTTCTAAACTAAAATTGGCACATAGGCATTGTTTCTATTTGTGGATGGGCGCATCAATGGAAGAGATTCATTTTAAATCAGGTTCATGGAGAAAATATTTTACGGAAGATGTTTCTTTTATGTCGAGGAAGACATAGTAATATTTTTTTATTAAATTTGAATAACAATAGTATCTACTCTGTATCTCTTGTATCTCATTATTTTTATCTCTTGTAACTCATACAGAAAGTGGGGTAATAGTGGACATGTATCATCAAGCTCCACTCCTTTTAATCCAAAGTTCTACATGAAAACCTTTGTGTCACTTGCGCTGCAAAGCCTTCACTATAGAGTGTGGAGTTAACACCAACCTCTGCATTACAGAAGCTACACATACCTTTTGACTTGGTTTTTTCACCTTATGTCCATTCTTTGTTTGGGGTTTGGGACAACAAACTCCATATACTTTTTTACCATATCTCTATGTGAGTGTAACTTTGCACATTTTCTTTACTTCAACCAATATCAAAATCATTTGTGAGCTTCTTTCAAGGCATGAATACATGCTTCAATCATGGAAATTAGCAAAGTTTCTAAAGAAAAAAATAGCCATGGAGTTATCCTTTTCCATTTCAAATATGTTAGGATTCTATTGAGATTTTTTTAGAGATAATTATTAATTGGCTCTCTACTTTTCCCTTTTCCTTAGTATAAACTATGTCTCTTATTACATTTCTAATCAAGAGATTTACATCAAATACTGGATCAAAGGGCCAAGGACTTTTCATAAATGCTTCCTTGTCCAGTAGAAGAATAAATGGTCAACATGTTACCTTGGCTCCAATTTCTTGGGAATTAATAATTGTTTTGAAAAATGATTACTCTTGTTTGAATCTAGAACTATGTTTAAGCTTTGAAAATGGATTTTCCTCCAAATTGATCTTGGAAAGGTCCTTATTAAAGGCTTCTCTATATCTCCTCCACTAGAATGAATGGCTTGTATGTTGAAAAGTATAGTAGAGCTCCCTTCTGAAAATCCTGATCATCCCATTGTCACTAAGAGCTCCTCTGTTTCCCCAAATTGGACCCAAAACAACATTGAGTACTTAATTATGATCCAACCTGAGAAATTTTGATTGAGACTGCAACTCAAGGGCTATTAAATTTAAAGTGCACTAATATGATTCATCATTCTTTCATTGAATAAGTATATTGTTTTTGAATTTGTCATTTGTGCTTATAGTATGTGGTAATGACCTTGTTTCACCTAAAAGGGTTTTTATTCTTGGACTATGATAATGCTAGTAATATTTAGGCCTTTTGTAGTACTTGTACCCCATGATCATTTTTGCAAGATGTATGTCCTATGTGGAAAGAAATAAGCATTTAGTTATTACCTCCTAAACTAAAGCATTGTTTCTTTTATTAGGTGCCATGTAATGTCCTTTACAAATTGAGGACGATTGGGACGTAATATCCTATCCATCCCCATAGACTATAGTCCTCCATAAAGGGGAAAAAACCCCAAAATACCCATTGTTGGGAAATTTTTGGTGAAACTGGAATTAAAAAACCCAAATTTGGGGTTTGGAATAAGGTTTACTCAATCACTTAAGAATATGAAACCCCTTTAGAAAATCTATAAATAAAGAAGGATTGAATTCATTTTGGATCACCAAGTGTGGATTAATTCATTTGTTCTTGAGCATTAGGTCTGATAGTTTTTTACCCCTTCTATCTCTTGTCAATTTCAGTGGTGAAATATTCCACTGTAGGTGACATTCCCTTATTATCTCGCTATTTGAGCTCAAGGGTCTCTGGCTGGTCAGTGGATTCTGTTGGATATTGGTCCCTTGTCTTTTTCTGGGCACAAGATTTCTGTTAAAGGTGAATGAATTTGGAGGATAGTGCATGATAGCTTAGTTTTGTTTGGCATACACCTCTCTTGAAGGAAGCAACAAAGTTTCTGAGTCCTTAATATCTTGTTATGGGAAAAGTACTTACCTTAGGTAGTGGATTCGTTTCTCGCACCTAGAGTAGCGAAACTATTTGCTTTATTTATTTTTTGCATGCACAGTTAAAAGGAGCACTTCCCTAGTTATTAATTCTAAGCCTTAGATAAGGAAGCATGTTTGCATATCTCATATCATATTCACTAGTGGCAAACTTTAATTGTCTTATCTATCCATGCAAGGAAGGTGCATTAGTATTAGGAGTTAAGAAAGTTGAGACATTGTTGTACATGTTTCCAAATTCATTGTACCTTCTAGACTAAAGGAAAAGTGAATAATAGTGTTTGAAATTTTTAGTTATTTCTTGTTTCAAAGAGTAATAAATAATGATGTGATCTGAGTTTCAAATATGTGTACTTGTTGTTACTTTCTTCAGTGGCATGTGCTTCCCTATTCAGAACAAGGGGTTTTTCTGCAGTATCTAGCCTCCAAATCTTCTTCAATGCAAACTAAATATAAAATCATGCCCTCATACTCCAAATCATCTAAGGCATCACCCTAGAGAAGTTCCAAAGTATACCAATGAGCTTTGATAGGCCAACTCCAACCCCATGTCACTATACAAGTGTTGACATCACTGCTACAGAAATCATTCTGAAGTGTTGCATCCTACACTAATTCCTAAGATGGATGCCCAAAGGGGTTCTAGAATGAGGCTCAACCTTCATTACCACATTTAAGACTTTTCAAAGGGATCGGCCCCTTTAAACCATACCAATTTTTACACTTTCACAATTTGGCCATGTTCCTATCAATTTATATTTTTATTGAAAAGTCAGTGCTATTTTACATGTTTATTAAATTTAGGAACAATTATAGGTTAGCTCCAGCAAAATATCAACAAATTTGTGGGTTAGGTTGGCATTTCTCCAAATACTATCACACATGTATATATAATCACACATTTTCCTTTTTAGATCTTGATTGGTTGAACAAAAAGGTTCGTTGCTTGTGTAATTTTGTCCCATACCTCCACATCAGCACTCATAGATAACAATATTCTTAATTCTTCATCTGTTTGCACAGTAAGGTCCCTTTTGGTTGCTATTTTTGATGGTGCAACCTCTGACAGTACACCTTTTACCACAAAGATGTTCTTGTTGGATAGAAATCTCCAGAGGAGTCTTACACCAGACATATAAATGGCTATTGTATATCACAATAATAAGCATTAACATGTGAAGATGTGCAGACCCTAAACTATGTGCATTCAATCCATTACTTTTTCTTTCATGGAAGATTTCATTCTGCGTAGTAGATGTGTTGTGGCACTTGAGTGTATTCGCATAAAAACTTCTAAGGCCAAACCCAGATTCTCATGTGTCATGGAAATTGAACATATGCCTTGTTCACCTATGAACTACTTGTAACTCATCTTAGGGTACTCATGTACAATCTCACTCATCCCACTTAACAACTTACCAAGACAAGGCTCATCACATCCACCCTTGGTCTAAAACAATTAAGCAACACAATTTACATCTTGACATGCCATAACACCTAACATGTCTTAGAATGCCTTGGCACTATGTGGCATGTGTTAACATCCCCTACA
>APFE031275990.1:0-11797 GCA_000404065.3 Pinus taeda | reverse complement strand
CATAATAAACATGTGGTTCTCCCAATGGCTGTGAGGGCACACAAGTGACCTCATGGGTCTCCAAGTAAGTTGAAGATGCATGTAGACCATCTGTAAGGGCTCAGCGATCCCACATCAACATACAAGTCATGGGTCATCTGCCAAGTGCATGGTACATCCGTGGGGTTGGTTGGGCAAAGGTGAACCAGGTGCATCTTCCTCGTCAAATAGGTGAATCTCGAGCAATCTCTGAACATCTTTGGAGATCCATGAAGTGTTGTCTACTGTTGTGGAGGCCCATGGCTCTCAATACATACCCTACATGTGCCAATGTAGCCCTCTAAAGGGTTAGGATCCTGTATAGGGAGACCAAACCCAAGATGGAGACCACCTGCACTCCTGAATAAGATCCAATGTGTCCCCTAGCCTTCTAGTACAACAAGTCATCAAGGAAAACGAGTAAAAGGGCATACAAACCATGGACCACAAGTGGGGACTTCATAATGACCTTCCCTTCAATAATGGGCTTTGGTAGGTGCTAATGTCTCCATGTTCCAAATGGGGTTAACCAAGTATCCCATTAGGTGGTTTCTACTTCCAAAGGGGGCAATATGTCCAAGGTACATCCTTCAAAAGGTGGTAGCATGTGGTAGAGTGAGGAATGGAGTAGGGAGTGAAAAGGGGCAGCCCTATGCCACATGCTGGGGTACAAGGGTAGTTAGTAAAAGGGGAGCCCACACTTGGGTATATAATATATAGAAGGGAGCAATTGTGGTACATGAGGTGCCCCGACCTTGATTTTTCCACCCTTCTTTATATGCCTTTTTCTTTTTTGTGATTTTTCTTTAATTAACTGCTCTGTAAAAGCATGATGTGTGAGATATAACAGTGGATATCCCTTTTAAGGTAGGGTTATTCATTACCCACTAGGGGTTGGAACAATCATGGGTTCCTAAATGATAAAGGAGGCTCATCTAGGGCCTTTGGGAACCAAGGTGATGGCCATGAAGATGGGGTAGAGCTCATGTATTGGCTTTTACCCACATGCTAAATGTGTTTGTCAAGGAATCTTTTGCGTTTTGTGGTACATTTCCTGTTGAATGTAGCCAATTATGCTTTTACTTTTCTTTTTAGCTGCATCAACCTCTGAGGCATCATTCCAGGCCTAACCCAAGGTGTGGGCAAGGGAAGAGCTAACTTTATGCAGACCCAGTGGAGGAATGTGGACCCAAGAGGGAGAAATGATGAATGGGGTCATAATGAGTGGCAAGGGGGCAATATATGTGGATGGAGAGTGGGACCATGCAACCAAAATCAGGTTTTCCCATGAAGTACCATCCCTAAATCCAAAGGAGTCAGTAAAAGAGATCCCACGAGACTAGAATCCAAGGTTAACATCCAAAAAGGGTCTAGCAGACAAGAGCACATACCTAGCCCATTTTTTTCCCGAATCCCCCTATTAATCCATGCCTAGAAGTGTCCATGATAAGCAAATTACAATACTCAATTACCAAATGACAAGACATACCTTTAGGTTCGAGAGGCCCACCTTCAAACATACGATCATCACAAATGGGTGAGGGACCACATGGCTAGATCAAGGGGCAGAGAAATGACACAATGAGCTAGTTGGTGACTTCAAGGGGTTGTCAGCTAAAAAAATTCTCCTAGGGATATCACCCACAAAATGGTGGGTAACAGAGCTCATACTTAGCTTTTGCCCACACGCTAAACAATTGTCCCAACCATCTTTTGCATTTTAACTTTTTCTTTCATTATGGCTTTCTTATGCTTTTATCTTTCTTTTAGCTACATCAACCTCCAGGGCTAGTTTTTCAGGCCCAGACACAAGGATGAGGATGAAGGGTACCAATCCAATGACCAATGACAACCAACCCAAAGAATGGAGATGAATAAGGGGGAAATTATGGAGCATAGCTGAAGGGTCCAAGCCTACTTTTTATGATGTGGCATTTAATATTTACCTGTTTAAGATGAGTCTATTTCTCGCTCATCAGGGTTGGGACATGCAAGAGTTCCTTGTGGTGAGATGGAGCATCTCGGCCTCAAGAACCAGGTGATGGCTAATGAGGGGGGTAGAGCTCATGCTAGGTTGTTGCCCACATGCTAATTATGTCCCGATCATCTTTTGCATTTTAACTTTTCTTTTATTGTAGTCATTTTATGCTTTTATCATTCTTGTAGTTGCATCAACCTCCAAGGCAAAGTTTTCCGACCCTACTTAAAGATGTGGATGTATGAGTGCCAAATCCCAATCAACCAATGATAGTTAACCGGAAGGATGGATGTGGTATCAAGGGAATAATAAAAAATCTCAAGTATGGAATGGTTATGGACAAGCTACCTCAATCCAAGCTTCCCAAGTAGTGCCCTTCCTATAATCCTAAGGCCTTAGAGGAGGTCCCACTAGACTAGGACTAAAGACTAACCCTCCTGATAAGGTGAGAGAACAAGTTTACAATCAAGATCGGTCAATCATCCAAATTGCCCCTTTATCCATGTTAGAATGCCCAAAACATTAAGTAAAAGCACTTGATTGAAAAATGGTAAAAGTACCTACCAAGCAATAGTCCACCTTCGTTCAAGAGGAATGTCAGATGGTGAGAGGTGAATGACCTGTGCAAATGGTAGAGGAATGTGGCATATCATGATTACTAAGAAAAATGTACAATTGTTGGTTGGCTAGTTGTCCAAGATAGGAGAAAAGTTTTTTCCTAGAGGGTTACCCATTTTGTTGGGTAACAATAACAACATCACTGAGCTCTTGCTCCCACTACACACTACTTCACTTTGAGCTTAGTTAACCTATGGAAGGCCCCCTTGACTTGAAAACTCAGAGTCAAAAGTGAAAAAGGTAAAGCCACTAAGATGATAGTGATAGCCTACCTATAGTTGCCCTTAGGGTCTCATCCCTTAATTAGGATTTTTGCACCTTGTGAGAACCTGGGATGTAACAGGACCTATTAACATGGTCAACCTTGATCGTTTAGTATTTTCTATTGAAGTCTAACTTAACAACAAAAAGACAGATATCTTCTTTTGCAAACCTTCTCTTCTTTTCTTTTCTACAAATAGCTCTTCTTTGTGCATTTAGTTATTGTTTTCAAACCATGGGCATATAGAAGAGCAAGGTATCACACAAATCATATGAATTGGGGTGTTTCTTGGAAGAGAATTTGCAATTGCACTTTGCATTTTACAAATTTGAAGACCAAGAAATTTTTCATTGATCTTTAGTGCAAGGCAAATGTAAGAAGCTCATAATTCACCTCAGTTGACTTACGAGTATATGCAATTGGACATGAATAGGACAATGTAAATATTAGCACCATTTATGTGATTGCTTTGTAATAAGGCTCTTTCAGAATTAGGAATCTATATTGATTGCAGAAATGTTGATTATAAAATGCATGTTAAGGTTTATCAACCAAAAATAATCTTTGTGGAAAGAAAGACAAGTATTCGAGAATGAACTTATCACGACAACTAAAATGACATATTCAAAGCTATATATGGATACGACCTTCTTATTTGAATCAACCTTGATCTTGCAAATTTCAAACTAAAAAAAATTGTTATTCCAAATACTTGAGAGGAAGTGGTAAGAATTAAAAAATTGGAAAACAAACATGGATAGAACACAACGAAGATCTAAGTTATACCCAAATCAACACTAAACTCTAAGAACATATGATGTTGATTACAAGGTATATCTAAGAGTCAAACAAAATAAATCGCTATAAATAGGAAAATGCATAAAGTTCTCCCATAAATATTACAAAGCACTTAACTCTCCTAGAAAAGAAAACCAGCCCACATCTCAACAAAACCAATATTTTCTATGAGCTTCTCAAAGAAAGAATTATCCAAATTCAACAATGTGTGAGCAAGTTGTATTGATGTTCAAGGTGTTGGAAATCGAGAGGCTTTGTCGTTTACTTCGATTTCCTTATCCATGGTAATTGCTTGTGAATTTATTTGATTTAAACTTTTATTTTTATTCATTTCATCAAACAATTACCGTAACATGAACATGAAGATCACATAAACAAAAGAGCAAAAGTTATAGGCTACGAGCCAAGGCAAAAACCCTCCAAGGGGAAAACCCAGAAAAATTCTCTTCTTTATAGAATCAGGTCAAATGACATATCCAAGACCCATAACCACACAAACTTCCACCTCTAGATGCCAAGTCAAACCTCAAGAAGACATCCTTTCTTTCAAACTTAATCCTCCACTTCTCCTCTGCCCTCTCTGCAGTATTTCAGATCACAAATCCATCAAGTGTGTATGTCCAAATGAGCTCCATCTTCCCTCTATTTATATAGTTTAGAGGGGGTGCGAATAGAAACATCCATTGGGGCAAGGTTGACTTGGCATGTAGGCCAGCTTGGCACCTCGAGGGGTTTCTGACCCAAAATTACATATTTAAAAATTCTTTTTCTTTTACAATAGGTGCAAATAGGACTTTGACTCAAAAACCTAAAAGCATAAAGAACATGCTTCTCTAGAAAAATAATAGTAATTTTTCTTATTCTTCTTTTCTTTTGCTTTTTACGTAAAATACATAATGGTACAAATTATGAAGATCAAAACTAGCTACATTCTCCAACACTCCTTAACTAGGGAGGTAATCATAATTGTACACCTGGCACATGAATACTCTCAAACCGAAATATTCTCATAAGAAGAGTCGGATTGATAAGCCATCTTTAAGCATCAACATCATAACCAACATTGTTAACATAGTAAGGCCTTTAACTGACAAAGCTCTATTTACATCAGATAATGCTAGGAGGCTTTACGTGAACACCACACTACCTCTTAAGGCACATACCCCATCCAGATGTTCACTAGATATGTCCTTTTAGGACTATTCTTACCTTGGATTACCCATCCTCAAAGAGTTTCAATCCTCTTCGACCACTCTAATCTTAGATACCTGTCCCATCCTCAAGGAGTGTCAATCCACTTCCTATCTTGGATTCTTTATCCTCAAGGAGTATCAATCTCAAATGCTTATCAAATCCTCCAGACCCCATTCTCTCTCCATGGCCTTCACTAGACGTACAGTTGTTAGTCCTAGCCTAGTGCATGACACATGAAGAAGAGAATATAATGTCCATCTTACTCTCAACCAAAGAGGAGATCCTCATTCCCTCTTGATCAGGGAATAGATCCTTGCTCCTTATTAAACATTTAAGGAGACTTCTTACTCCCTCTTAAGCATAGAGGAGATTCCTTACTTCCTTTTAATTGGGAAGTCATAACCACAAGTTCTTTTAGCGTGTCTTCATCAATAAATAAGTTGCTAGTATTTCATGAAGATCTTCAAGTAGCTGCATGGTTCCTCCTTTTATTCGAATCTCATCAAATTGAGCTTTCATCTTCCTAGAACCAAAATGTGACAGGATTTGGGCCATCAACCTTCCATATCACTTTCCTCTGGTCAACATCAACAAAGCCATTATATTGAGCCAATCAAGGTAGAGCTAATCATAGCTCCCTCTAATCATGAAAGTGATCTTTAATGTCATAAAAAATTCGGGTTATCCTTTTGTACCGCTACCTTTCAATCCCAAGATGATATAGATATCTTGAACATGTAATCTTCTAAGGATTACCAAAGCCATCCACTAAATCCATGTATTCATTGAATTGAGTTCAAAACAAACAATTGCAGATACACTTGCCTCAACTACTTTTGTATTTCTGCAACATTCTTCCAAGTGGCAAAACCATATACCAACCAGATAACCAAATACCAAACATCAATAACATAATTACCTCAACATGATGGCCTCTTGTCAAAATATCAGATTCTACTTACGGGCTTTCCTTGAGATCAAAATTCTTTCGTATGGTCCATATTGTATAGGAATCCTTCTCCATGCTTTCACTTTTAATCAAAGTGCCCATGGAACGAACTAATCAGCAAGCTACAATATCTTCTTTCTTGGAGTTGTCACTATCAACTCTCTCACTTTCTTGAAAAACCATATCTGATGTTGATCAAATATCATCAAACAAACTCTCCTTCCAGTCTCTTCACATATTTTTGCAATATGCCTTATCAGGGAGCCAAATCATATCCCATGCAAATCATCAATATCTGATTTTCCAAATTATAACATCCTCTATTCAGAATGTCATGTTAAAAACTGCTACTTGCTCCCTCTGAAGTCAACATTCCTTTTCATATTTTATCTTCATATTGCAACAAGGTTTTGCTTCATCTTTGAATCATCGACGTGTTCTTGAAATGAACTCATCAATAGGAAGCCTCAACATTATTTCCAATAGGGTCCTTACAGTTCCCTCTTTCCATCATGCTCATTATTTTCAGGGAAACGTCATCAAGCGCGAGTGTTGTTTCGCTTATTCTTCCATCCTTCTCATCTTGATTTCATAATTTTGACAGCCTTCATTATGTCCCTGCAATTCTCAACAACAAGTACAGCCAAGCAAAACATACAAAGACAAAAACATTATGTCAATTGTGTCAATCTAGGGTTTTCATGCTTCCTCAAAAGTCTACTTCTAGGGTTTTGGTTACTAACCTAAGATATCCCATGACCTAACACTTATTAGGATCTTTAGTTCCAACAGAAACGTCTAGCCCTAGGGTTTTGACTTTCAAGCCGTATGTTTCATTTTTACTGCAACCCTTGCTAGGGTTTTACCACATATCCTAGATTTTTTCTGCAAACCCTAGAAATCATGAGCTAGGGCTTCATAAGAGGGAACAAACAGATAGAATTAGGGTTTTCACTTTTCTAGGGTTTTTCCAATCCAAGTCCCATCTAGGGTTTATCAACCCTAGATACCAAAACCTTAAAAATGTAAATGTTATAAACCCTAGATTCTTTCCATACAAAAGTATGTTGCAAAACCCTGATGTATTTTATTTCTAATATGCTACATATAACAATTATACATAC
Organism: Pinus taeda; assembly: GCA_000404065.3. Lineage (NCBI taxonomy): Eukaryota > Viridiplantae > Streptophyta > Pinopsida > Pinales > Pinaceae > Pinus > Pinus taeda. The sequence goes on along the minus strand of APFE031275990.1, from coordinate 4,856 downwards.
CTCATTCCTTCTTCGCAAGGATTTGACTCTTCAAGTGTCGGGTATTCTCCAATAGAGGTATTTCAGATTTCTCTTTTGCTCTTCATACTAGGGTACAAACCATGGAGATGTTCTACAAAGTCCTTGTTTATTCAGGGGTTCCTAAGTTCATAGATTGGGTCCCTTTTGTCACAACAAGGTGACTCAAACTCCTTCCTTACAGCAATGTGGACTTTCTTCAAGTGTCAAGATTGATCACCCTCCAATAAATGTACCTTTTTCTTCTCCAATTAGAAAATCCTTTTGATGAACTGCTAGCCTCATGTATTAATACAAGATTTCTCCAAAGGCTTTAGTATTTTGTCCATCCGTGGCCAAACAATTTAATGCCATATAACGATGCTCCATATAGCAATGTCATCATACTGAACATTATCACTATTCGAGTCACAGAACTGCGAATGAATTGATGCTTCGATGCCACTGTAGTTACGAACCTTTGAAATCTAAGATCATCTCGTCGACTTTGTTTACACAGATTGGCATATATATGTAACTGTAAAGTGTTACTTCAACAGTCACAACCATACAATGTTGGTGGTGCCATTATATCAAATTACTAAGCCATAATTTAAGAGCGATGTCACTTTGCGAACCACTAAGAGGAGTCAAATCACCATGTCATGTGATCCCAAACTTTTGTAATGTTGAAGATTCTGAGTTCTGAGTCCTTCCTCACACTCAAGCGTATGAATTAAATCTATGATATTACTTCCGAGATCGAATCAGTTCTGAGTCCTTCCTCAGAATCGAGCGCATGAAATCCATGACATTACTTCCTCAAAATGTGAGATATGATATCAAGCCATAAGTAATAATAAGCCATAGCAAACTACATTGATCCTTAGTAATACCATAACGAATCCATGTCACAGTGATTACATCGATCGATGCCACATGTCGACACCACAACTATTATAATTTGCAATGCCACAAAAATACCAATTTCGACTTTGTAGTTATTGCATAGCAAGCTAGAATGTCGTCACATCAATACAGGGAGAGCCATGAGTTGTTGATCTCGAACCACTTTAATAAGAATGTGAATCTCAAGAAAATAAGAGTCACTGTGAACGACTGCACAATTTAAAGAGAAATGTCGCAGAGACAAACCACGCGAAACTATTATGCCAACTGTTGGACATAAATTGCAATAAATATATATCAAATACTTCTAAGATGGATGCATGTTATCATGGGAATATTGCACATCAAATGCGAACCACGTGATCTCAGTGCAAGCCAGTGAGCCAAAGTTATGCGAGCACATATTAAACAATTGTTTACAAAAGATAATGACCACCTGATTGGTGTGAATCCTTATAATGAGCCATTGAACCATGGATCCAAGATCACTGAACTCGCACTTTCTCACAGTCAAGCTAGGGTTCCCACAAAAAGTCAACATCCAGAATTGTTATTCACATGAATCTCAGATTTACATGTGATCCATCAAGGATTATGGACGAAATCATAATGCCATGTTTGATTTATGAGATCCACAAATCTCAGAGATATTATGAGTCATAAATATACGATGATCAATCAGGGGTGGTCGGTCCATATGCCATAAGTGAGTTACAGAAAAAACGAGTCGAAGGGCGAACTATTGACTATAACGATATCACCATAGAGTGAATACAAGCCATATTGTAAAAGATATAAGCCATAGGTCCATCGAAGTCATTATCATCGAGATTCTTCAAAGATACAATAGACCTCGAACCAAGAGCTCGAAAAGTGCGATCTCCAACCTCCTATTCCAAACCTTAGCTCTGATTCCAAGTTGGAAATCGGGGGACTTTGTTGTTTAATTCAGATTTCCTTATCCATAGTAATTGCTTGTGATTTTCTATTATTTCTTATTAAACTTTTATTCTAGTTTTTTCATCAAACAATTACCATAACATGAACATGAAGATCACAGAAACAAAAGAACAAAAGACATAGGCTCCAAGCTAGGACAAAACCCCTCCAAGGGGAAAACCCAGAAAAAATCTCTTCTTTATAGAATTAGATCAAATGAAATATCCAAGACCCATAACCACAGAAACTTCCACCTTTAGATGCCAAGTCAAACCTCATGAATACATCCTTTCTTTCAGACTTCATCCTCCACTTCTCCTCTGCCCTCTGTGTGATATTTCAAATCACAAATTCATAAAGTGTGTGTGTCCAAATGAGCTCCATCTTCCCTCTATTTATATAGTTTAGAGGGGGTGCAAATAGACACGTCCACTGGGGCAGGGTCGACTTGACATGTAGGCCATCTTGGCACCTAGAGGGGTTTCTGACCCAAAATTACATATTTAAAATTTTCTTTTTCTTTTTCTTTTACAATAGGTCCAAATAGGACTTTGACTCAAAAACCTAAAAGCGTGAAGAACATGCTTGTCTAGAAAAATAATAATATTTTTTCTTTTTTTTCTTTTCTTTTGCTTTTCACATAAAATACATAATGGTACAAATTATGAAGACCAAAACTAGTTACATTCTCCAACACAAGGGATAGAACAAAAAGTACATGATCCCAAAGGAATCTTGACGAAAGAACAATTAAACTTCAATATTGAGAAATAAAAGAAATAAATGATAAAATGTCAAATAGATTTGTTGAAGAACCCCCATAGGAATTAGCAATCTTTGCAAGAGAACTTGATCTCATTGAGAACAATGAGTTTCCCAAAGCAGAGAGAGATATTTTGGTCGTAGTCAAGCAACCATCAATAAACAAAGAACAAACCTCTTGTATATTTGACGTGAAGAAATGTTCACATAAAAAAAGATATATTCTTCACGAAAGAATAAATCGATTCAAGTAGAAGTGACTAAAATTAACACTGGAAAATGGTAAAGTTCAATTTAGGATGACAAGCCACAACATAAAATTGGTAGTACCATCCGCAACAATCTAGGACGACTGGGTCATCTTGATACTGTAGAATTTTGACAATAATATAATTATTATATATCTAGGGCATGTTTTTACACAAATTTCATTCACTCTTCACTATTGAATGGTGACCATATCACTCTATTAAAGCATCTTCTTCTTAACTTCAAAGTTGATCTATCTTGACCCACATTTGACACTCTGAAATTATATCAAAGGCATAAAATGAAAAATTATAGGCAAATCAAGTTATTCCTTTGTTAAGAGCATTCAGTAAACAGCATATTGTGATGCTGTATGTTTTTACAAGAGGACATCTTTCTTCTTCCATCTTCAAAGCTTGGCAGGAGAATATCAGAATCAACACTACTCTTTGCCAGGGCTTTTCCTAGAGAAAGAAACATTATGCACTGACTCCATTGTTGCCTAAATAAGGGAACTTTGTGAAGGCATTGCAAAGTTCCCCTCAATTGGGTGGATGCACTGCTAGGAGACATTTATTATTGTGATCCAAACACCCAATCTGCATGGCAGATTGTAAGGATCAAAATCGTCTGCTTCCTATTGAAGCAATGGAATTGTGATGCAAGAGCATCAATGAAAAAGTTGAGCATGGATGAAATCACAAGAATGGAGAGTGCACAAATGAAGTTAGGCGCACCAGATGAAAGCACAATAGAAGTCAAATTCATGTGCATGAAGATTTCAAGTGCATAGAGGAAAAATGCACACCAAAGAGATAAGCAAGAGATGACAAAGCACGGTGAGAGCACACAGCAACAAATGCACCAGGGGAGGTTTAATCCTGAAGGGTTATGCAAAGAAGGTGCAGCAACATGCACATGATAGTTACAAGAGTTGAAATGGTCAAGGAAGACAAAGCGACATGAGAATGCAAAGAGGTTATGAGTCATGATGGTTACAACGGCGGAGAGTCATGCAAGGGAGATGAAAGATTAGGTTAGCATAATAATAAATAGGATGGCAACCAAGAGGATAAAGATAGTTAGCCAGTCTTGGCATAGAATTGTAGAGAGTTAGCCACTGACCTTGAATAGAGCTATGAAGAGTGTGACTATAAAGTAATACCAAGAGGATCAAGATAGTTAGCCAGTGTTGGCGTAGAGTTGTAGAGAGTTAGCCATTGACCTTGAATACAGCTACGAAGGCTGTGACTATAAAATTATAAACATACTCACATTTATATTAATGAAAGTGAGTTGAAAATTCCCCTTGTACCTATGAATCCGGTTCTATGATTTGTTCTGTGATTTCTGTTTCAATTTGTATTGTTTCAGACCATTATGCATAAGTTTGCACAGCTCACAGTTCCCTGCCAGCAGGTGCCTGATTCGATTATCCTTCAGTGAGGCACACTAACCTACATTGATAGGTTTACTAGGGATGCCATCCAAAAATGTGGTAAACCATCTTTTAGGTTTCCTCACAAGGTTTTGCTTGGAAAAAATGTCTGCAGAGTTCAAGAATTCAAAGATTTGGGTCCCCCAAATGTGCCAAGATGTTGCATTGTGAAGTTCTTGGCAATCATCTTATGCAAGACAAACTTTGCTTTATTGCTTGTTTTTCTTTGTTTCCAATTATACCTTTTGGGTCTAAAACCGGGTAAAGAAGATAATGATGGAGTTTATCCATCTATACAATTTGATTGCAGGTTAAAATGCATTGTATATGTCAAAGTGGGTCATGCTAGAGCAACGAACCTTTGAAAGAATGTCTCATGGCCAATTTTAGTCCCACCCAAGACATAATGGCAAAGGTAAAGGAAGCTCGCAATCTGCTCGATCAACCTTGGTTAGAGGTTATCCCTAGTCAATAATAGTAAATACAATGGTACCTACTGCCACCTCAAATAATAAATAGACACACCAAATTTAGTTATCTCAAAGGCCTGACATTCTAAAAA
>APFE031275966.1:142034-156027 GCA_000404065.3 Pinus taeda | reverse complement strand
CTCCTGCCCCGTAGGGCTAGCTACGAGGCTAAATGGTTTGATGTTGCCTTGAGGTTTGCCTTTTTCAGCCTGAGGTGAAATTTCAAGCGCTAATAGTCCCCATCTTGAATAGAGGTAGTTTGGCCATATTTTCATGACAACATCCATCCATGGTGCCAAACCTAAGGATAATTAGGAATACGAGATTTAATGTGACATCCTTCCACTCTGTTAGGTTCCTATACCAATAGGAGACATAATTTTTGAATGGTTGAGATTAAACCTGTAATATGTACATACCTTTGTTTTCTGCAAATGTTTTCCATCTTCAAAAAATAAAAAAAATTTAAAGAGATTATGTCCTAAAAGAAAAATCAAAGGAGAAAAAGAATAAAAAGGTCGAAAAATATGAAAAATATGAACCCCAAAAAAAAAAGGAAAGACCATGAAAGTGTGCAAGTCAAAATGCCACTACTTTTTACTTTTTTTTATGCAGAATAAACGATTGTGTGTAGTTTGTAACCTATGCCACAATCCATGATAGTCAAAATGTTTAAACTTGGCTATTTCATGTTTATAGATAGAGAATAAAAATCTGACCAAACAGTGTAATCTTGGCAGATAAGTAGATAGGTAGAGTAAGTAAAAGGAGCTCAATTGTTTGTTCTAAGCCCTTCCATGTAATAAGGTTAGAGTTAGTTAGATTACCATTGTAAAGAAAAGAAAAATGTTTATAAGGGTTTTCTAGCTTAAATGCACCCTAATAAAGAGAAGTAAAAATGGTAGGATGAGTAAATGGGTAAGTAGACGAAAGGTTGCAGAATTGTGATGATTGTTAGACAAAAGCATATTGATCACCCTCATCATGAAAGTTCTAAGTATCAATGAGAAATTGGACTGGCATAAAGTTCACAAAGTCAAATTAATTAATTTCCCCTCACTCCTTTCACCCTTTACTCAACTAATGTCCCACAATAAGTTTGAAGTACCCAAAATCTCAAAGTCAAAGGGGCTCAGAGCATTTCTCCGACTTCTGGAGGGATTGGACCCTCAGCCCAATGAATTATAGATCTTAAGTGCTAAAATCCCCTCATAAAAATTTACCCCCCTTCAGTTCATTCATTTTTGCTAATAAATCCCTTTTCCTAAGGTTAAAACTCTATTTTTCCTAAGGAAAAGCAATCACCCCCATGAATACCCCTTTTTATGAAAACCCACAAAAATACACTTAACCTAAGTTATAATGTTTCTATGTAAAAATCAAATGAATTACAAAAACACATTATGCTTAGCGCAATCCATTTTCTGCATTTTTCATATTAACTTCTAATTTTATTTATATTTACTAGTTCCCGAAAAAACCCCTTTTTCCCGTATATTTTATTAAACCCCTTTAATATTAATATCCCTACCTCGAAGTTTGAAATATATACTTTGTATTATCCGAACCTCGACAAATGACATAATTAATCGATCTGTGATTAATTAAATTCAAAACATCCACCAATGGAATCTCGCCCGATACATTAACCTTCACCTTAATCCCGAATTAAATCAAAACCCACACGTTTAAATGCTCGTCGGGCCCCTCCATTACCTTCCGTGCAACTCCCACGCCCAACCACCACAGGATCTCCCCACCCCCCATCTAACGCCCCATGTTGATTTCGGAAGGGCCTGAAATCCGAACGGTACCTGCCTGAAATGGGTTGTTTTCCACTGGGCCCCTGAAGCGACGTGGCGCTTGATGAATGGAATTAGGCGGCCTCCCCCCAATACCGTCAAATGCCCAAAGGTTGTGCGAAGTAAACCAATTACCGCCAGCCCACTACCCGCCAAAACTGCCACTGTTCACCCCGCTACGCGACAAATGGTCACTATACACCCGTACCCACTAAATTGACTTTTCGCGCATAAATTCAAAAACCCCAAATCATTGTTTTTATCGTTTTTAGCTATAATTTTCCATGCACACACCTATGAACGTTGAAAGACGTCAACCCACGTACAATCTCACTCTGAAGACGCCAAATGCTACCAGATTACCTTCCAGCCTGATTGAAGCCTTTTCAACCATTCAAAATTGCCATTCACTTGGTTCACAACCCGTTTTCTTCAAATTCCAGGTATTTAAGCCAAAATCCATTGAAAAATCCTATCAATTTCTGAAACAGTCACTAAGTTTTCACAATTAAAATTAAAGGGTAACTTTAGTAACTTAAAACCCACCCGGAATTGAACCACCATTACCTAAAGACTGGAAATTTACCTTCCCCATTCTTAAATCCACAAGAACTAAGAATGGCAGCCCAATTGCCATGTATGTCAGACAAATTACTACTCCTCACCTGGACCTGAACCACCTTCCCCTTGCTGATAAAGATTTCCAAATCAAGGACACCTCTGTCCTTGAATCCCCTTGTATGTCCTAAAAGAAAAATCAAAGGACATAAATAATAAAAAGGTCGAAAATATGAAAAATATGAACCCAAAAAAAAAAGGAAAGACCATGAAAGTGTGCAAGTCAAAATGCCACTACTTTATATTATCCAAAACCCAAAAAATGACATAATTAATTGATCTACGATTAATTAAAGTCAAAACATCCACCAATGAAATCTCGCCCGATACGTTAACCTTCGCCTTAATCTCGAATTAAATCAAAACCCACACGTTTAAATACTCATCGAGCCCCTCCATTACCTTCCGTGCAACTCCCGCGCCCGACCACCATAGGATCTCCCCACTCCCCATCTGACGCCCCATGTTGATTTCGGAAGGGCCCGAAATCCGAATGGTACCTGCCTGAAATGGGTTGTTTTCCACTGGGCCCCCGAAGCGACGTGGCACTTGATGAATGGAATTGGGTGGCCTCCCCAATACCGCCAAATTCCCAAAGGTTGTGTGAAGTAAACCAATTACCGCTAGCCCGCCACCCACCAAAACTGCCACTATTCATCCTGCTATGCGACAAATGGTCACTCTGCACCCGTACCCACTAAATTGACTTTTCACCCATAAATCCAAAAAGCCCCAAATCATTTTTTTTAATCGTTTTTAACTGTAATTTTCCATGCATGCGCCTGTGAACATTGAAAGCCGTCAACGCACATACAATTGCACTCTGAAGATGCCAAACGCTCCCAGATTACCTTCCAGCCTAATTGAAGCCTTTTCAACCATTCAAAATTGCCAGTCACCTGGTTCACACCCCGTTTTCTTCAAATTCCAGGTATTTAAGCCAAAATCCATTGAAAAACCCTATCAATTTTTGAAACAGTCACTAAGTTTTCATAATTGAAATTAAAGGGTAACTTTAGTAACTTAAAACCCACTTGGAATTGAACCACCATTACCTAAAGACTGGAAATTTACCTTCCCCATTCTTAAATCCACAAGAACTAAGAATGGTAGCCCAATTGCCATGGATGTCAGACCAATTACTACTCCTCACCTAGACCTGAACCACCTTCCCCTTGCTGATAAAGATTTCCAAATCAAGGACACCTCTGTCCTTGAATCCCCTATCAAACTATACTACCGATATAGAGATCAATACGTCAACCACGCCGACAAAATAGGTCTTTGGGAGTCTAATTTTCCTAAGTACCAATTCTTTGAGGTGCATATCTTTCCAAAGATTGTCCATTATTGTTATGCAAACTACATTCCTAGTCAAAGAGTAGTGATGTCCCCTGACCAAACCATACTTTTCACCATCACTACTGAGTCAATCAATGAAATGTTGCAACTACAACCAGGGCAGAACTTAACTCCTATTTCAATTGGAGAACTAGTAGACAAATTACCCAAGATTACCACAACCAAACTTGCTGAAATGTTCCAAACCTTCATCAGGGAGGAAATGAATATCCCAAAATATCCTCCTCTGTATGTGGCTACCATATTTTCCCCATTTGGTCAGGACATAGTAGCAATGATTTCTTGTGTCTATGCTAAAGCAGTCTAGGATTACTGTACTAGATTCAACAATATATATAATGCAATACCAGTCAATCTCAGGCCCCCACGCAGCTTAGCTCTGATAAAGTTTCCTGATGGGTTTGATATTGATATGGCCTTCCAAATTAGAGAGAAAAATCCTCCAAATTTAGAAGACATGCAGAGTGTAGCAGTTAGTGTAGAAGCTAATTTGCTAGCAAAAAGAGCTAGGGTTAGGAATGAAAAGAAATGACCCTTGAAAGATGAATCCTCATCCTCCGACCTTAAAATAGATGCCCTAGCCAAAGGAATGGAAAAATTGATGGATTGGATAGAGAATAATTAAAGGAAGCCTCAATGGGATAATCAACAGACACCTCCTGTGAGAAATCCAAACTTTAGAAAGAATCAAAATCAAAATACTGGAAAAAATGGACTTGATCAGAATATTAAGCCTCCTTTTCAAGAAAACTATGATGAAACTTCCCATTCAGAAGACCCTGAACAAGACACGCAAATTAACTTAATGGGATTAGATGATGAGGAAACTGTCTTTTTGACCCAAGATGATCAGGAACTACACATGCTTCTGCAATTGTAGACCCAATCCGGAGAATCAATCGATTACATGCAAGGTATTGATTCTGCTATCTTCGAAGTGCACAAACAGTACAAATTGAGGAGTAAAAAGAACACTGATACTCCTGATCAAAACAAGAAAGCAGTACTAAATCAACCTAAGAAAATCAAAACAGTTCTAGTTACTAAAACTATCCAAATCCTTTCTAGACCAAGTTAGAACCATTCTGGTCCCACCATTGTAGATATAACCACTGACCAACCCCCTGATAATAAACCATCCACTTTAACCCCCTCCAAGGAGATAGTGGAGGAATCTCCAAACATCACATTAGAAAATCCACAAAAAAAGACTTCAAATGCTTAAAAATAAGACCAACCTACTCCAAATCCTGCCATGAAAAATTCCAAATCCTCAAACTGACGAAGCCCTTTTGCCTTTCAATTTAGGAGTAGAGGTGGCTAAGCTAAAAATCTTAGTCCCCTTAACAGAGTTGATTAAAAATGGAACTTACAAATCTCAAATAAGCAAATCCTTAAACTTTGTTGAGAATGAAGATTCTGTTAACTTGTTTGATGATCAGTCTGAGCTTATATTTGGTCCTGATGTTAATAGAAAACCATTAGAAGGAGGGATACCACCCTTTTATATTAGCCTTAAAATTCATGATAAGATCTTACACAATGCAATGTTAGATTCTGGGGCTTCTCACAATTTAATGCCTAAATTTGTTATGGAAAAATTGAACTTAGACATCACTAGGCCTTACAAGGACCTGTTTTCATTTGATTCAAGTCAACTAAAGTGCCTAGGGCTAATTAAAGACCTATGTGTTTCCTTAGTACAATATCCTGCTAAAACAATTCTCATGGACATAGTTGTTGCTGATATACCACCTAAATATGGCATGCTATTGTCTAGATCAAGGGGGGGTAAACTCCAAGGATCTTTGCAACTTGACATGTCATATGCCACAATTTCAATCTTTGGACATCCTAAGAAACTGTAAAAAGAGACCCTAATGAAATATGTAGTGAGTAGGCAGGCTAGGCCTCAAAACTTTCCTATATATTCCATGCATTCTAACATCAATTCTTTTATTCTGTATAATGTTGAACAAACACAAGAAACCACTTCAAACAACATTATTTTAGAACCAAAAGAAATTGCAGTTACAGTTCAAAATGAAATTGTCCAAACTCAAGATATTTCAGATAAAAAAGATGATCAAGACACCTTAATCAATGAATACTTTGTCCCCCCAGACAGTAAGAATTATGAAGATGAAATATTATGGCATCTTGAATTTGATGGGTCAGTGAACAAGTTAGGAGAAAAAGAAGTAGTGTGGATTTACAATTTAGAGAATGATTATTCAGAGGGCCATGCTTATAGACTGAATTTCAAATGCACCAACAACATGGCTGAGTATGAAGCACTTCTTTTAGGTCTCAAATTGGTTAAAAAGTTAGGAGCTATAAGAGTTTCTATTATGAGAGATTCTGAGTTGGTTATAAAACAAATTAATGTTGTATATATGACCAAAGACCCTAGATTAAGTTTTTATACAGGAACAGTTGTAGAAATATTGAACACTTTTCTAGAAACTAAGCTTGCAGTCATCCCAAAGAAACATAGCATGCAGGCTCATAGTTTAGCAATGTTTGCCAACACTTGTAAGTTACCATTTCAACCTAATCATTAGTACACTGTTGAGGTTAGGCATAGACCTGCAATTCCAGATAACTTGAAAAACTGGCAAGTATTTGCTAATGACCAACAAATAAACAATTTTTTAACTTTAGAGGAGGAATTTCTAAATAGCAATATAGATACCGACATAAAATTAGATCCTTGTTTTACAGATAAAATAGAAATTAACAAATTAGAAGATGAAGAGATAGATAGATTCCATCCCACAAAGTTTACAAAATCAGATATTCAAAACCTAAAGCAAGTTGAAATTGAAGAGATAATTAACGAAGATTCTGAAATTATTAATCTTAAAGACAACTTTTTTCCCAAAGGATTAACTCCTTTGTAAGACTTGTTTGATTCAAATGATGTCCCTAGAAAACCAAAGATGCAACCCTTAAAATATGATATAGAGGAGTGCAACATAGGTACTAAGGGAAATCCAAATTTCATAAAAATTTCAAAGTCCTTACCTCCTACTGAAAAATGGAAATACATTGAACTGCTAAAGGAATTCCAAGATGTCTTTGCTTGGAGTTATGAGGACCTCAAGTCCTATGACACCAACATAATACAACACACCATTCCCATAAAAGAGAACTAGAAACATTTTAGACATAAGCTTAGGAGGATTAATCCCATTCTATTGCCTTCTATTAAAAAGGAAATCAGAAGGATGTATGAAGCCAAGATAATAGCACTAATTAGATTCTCTAATTGGGTTTCAAATTTGGTGCCAACAAGGAACAAAACTTGTGAGATTAGACTGTGTGTTGAACTTAGGAATCTTAATAAAGTTTCTCTCAAAGACAATTACCCTTTCCCTAAAATGGATCATATATTACAAAGGGTAGTAGGGTCAACCAAAATCTCATTATTGGACGGGTTTTCTGGTTACAATTAGATTTTAGTTCACCCAGATGACCAGGCAAAAATTGCATTCACTACTCCTTGGGGCACATTCATGTATGTGAAAATGCCTTTCGGATTAAAGGATGTAGGGGCCACCTTTAAAAGAGCTACAAACATAGCTTTTGCTAAGGAAATTCATGACTTCCTAGTAATATACTTAGATGATATCACTGTATTCTCAAAATCTGATAAACGACACTTAGATAATCTAAGGCAGGTTTTCATCAAATGTAGGAAGTATGGAATTTCTTTGAATCCTAAAAAATCTTTATTTGGGTTAGAAGAGGGTAAATTGTTAGGCCACATAATCTATAAAGATGGTATCCAAATAGACCCTGCAAGAATTGAAGCCATCTTACTGATACAACATCCTAGGAGCATTAGGAAATTACAAGCCCTTTTAGGAAAAATGAACTTTCTTAGGATATTTATTTCTAACTTAGCATAATTAAGTAGATCATTGAATAACACATTGAAGAAATATTCGACCATAAAATGGACAGTTGAGGCTAAGAAGTCCTTTAAAGATATTAAGCTAGCCTTAACAAAAACACCAGTTTTGATCAGTCCAAAGTTTGATAGGGATTTCATTATATTTTCTTTTGCCTCAGAACACACAATTGCTGCAGTCCTACTGTAGAAAAATGATGAGGGTTATGAACAACCTATTTCCTTTTTTAGCAAAGCCCTCAGAGATGCCTCTTTAAAATATAATATAATGCAAAAACAAGCTTTTGCTTTGGTCAAAGCTATCAAAGATTTTAGAGTTTACATTTTATATTCTCATATAATAGCCTATGTCCCCAATGCAGTAGTCAAGGATGTCCTAACATAGGAAGGTCAAGATGGAAAGAGAGGGAAATGGATTGCTACTATATTAGAATATGACCTAGAATTCAAGCCAACAAAGTTAATCAAAAGCCAAGGTTTAGCCAAGCTCATGGCTGAATTGAACTCTCAAGCCTTAGACATAAATTTTATTACAGAAATGGATAATGGAGAGGAGATGGCGACTCCACCAATCGGCTACGCATTTATTGAATCACCATGGTATGCTAACATCATATATGTTTTACAAAATTTACAAGGTCCTCCTAAATTATCCAAGACCAAAAGCAGGTTTTTAAAAATGAAATGTTTAAAATTTTGCATACTTGACAATGCTTTGTTTTGGAGGAATCATGAAGGTATCCTTCTTAACTATTTATTAAAAGAAGAATCTGACAAGGTGTTACAAGAGTTTCATGCAGGTGATTGTGGAGGACATCTTTACTGGAAAACCACTGCTGACGAGATTCTTAGAGTTGGTTTCTATTGTCCCACTTTGTTTTCTGATGTAAATAAATTTGTAACCTCATGTCATAAATGTCAAATTTTTGAAGGAAATAAAAAGCTTTTACCCTTGCCCCTAAAACCAATATCTGTTGAAGCACCTTTTCAACAATGGGGCCTTGACTTCATTGGTGAAATCCACCCACCTTCCTCTACCCAACACAAATGGATTCTCACTGCTACAGATTACTTTACCAAATGGATAGAAGCCATACCATCAAGGCAAGCCACTGACACTGTTATAATAACCTTCCTTCAATCCAACGTCCTATCTAGATTTGGGTTCCCAACCAAAATCATCATTGATAATGCAACAACCTTCAAATCTAAGATAATGGTTGATTTCTGTAACAAGTACCATATAACTTTGGGCCATTCCACAACTTATTACCCCCAAAGAAATGGACTAGAAGAGTCCTCAAATAAAATTCTAGTAACTATCATAAAAAATTTGTTAGAAGACAACAAGAAAACATGGAACAAGAAGCTAGTGAATGCCTTATGGGCAGACAGGCTAACCACAAAGAAATACATTGTTACTAGTCCTTATCAATTAGTTTATGGAATGGAAGTTGTTTTCCAGTCTTCCTTGGGAACACTAGTGATGATGTTGCTCCACGAGTTGCAGGTTGAACCAAATGACATCCAAATAAGAATCAACCAAACAATTCATTTACAGCAGACCAGGGAAGAAGTGTACATTAGATCTCAAGTTGTGCAAGAAAGGATCAAGAAGGCTTTTGATACAAGGACTAAGGCAGAATAGTTTTACCTGGGGGACAAAGTTTTGAAATGGGACTCAAGAAGAGAGGATAAAGGTAAACATGGGAAATTTGATTTCCTATGGAAAGGCCCATATATCATCTATGAATTCAGAGGTAACAACACTTTCCTCCTAAGAGAAATGGATGGCACAGAAGTAGAAGGAGGGCCAGTTAATGGTCAAATGCTTAAACACTACATTGAACCTAGTTACTGATTCCACGAATCATTTGTACATATTTTGTTTTTCAAAAGTCTAGAGTGGATTGGATAGTAATTTTTGAAGTTGAAGCCCGAAGAGAAGGCCCTAAGCTTCAAAGGTTTTACTGTCATAAATAGAAATAATGCAGAAAAGTGAAAAGGGAAAAGTTACAGAATGACATCACAGCAATTCAGAAGGCCATTGATCTACAAGTTCTTGATATTTCACCAGGAAATGCCATCCCCAAGAAGAGCCACTATTAGGTTCCTGTACCAATAGGAGCCATAATTTTTGAATGGCTGAGATTAAACCTGTAATATGTACATACCTTTGCTTCTTCAAATGTTTTCCATATTCAGAAAATTAAAAATTGTAAAGAGGGTATGTCCTAAAAGAAAAATCAAAGGACAAAAATAATAAAAAGGTCGAAAATGATGAAAAATATGAACCCAAAAAAAAAGGAAAGACCATGAAAGTGTTCAAGTCAAAATGCCACTACTTTATATTGTCCAAACCCCAACAAATGACATAATTAATCGATCTACGATTAATTAAAGTCAAAACATCCACCAATGAAATCTCTCCCGATACATCAACCTTCGCCTTAATCTCGAATTAAATCAAAACCCGCACGTTTAAATACTCGTCGGGCCCCTCCATTACCTTCCGTGCAACTCTCGCACCCGACCACCATAGGTTCTCCCCACTCCCCATCTGACGCCCCATGTTGATTTCCGAAGGGCCCGAAATCCTAACGGTACCTGCTTGAAATGGGTTGTTTTCCCCTGGGCCCCTGAAGCAACGTGGCACTTAATGAATGGAATTGGGCGGCCTTCCCCCAATACCACCAAATGCCCAAAGGTTGTGTGAAGTAAACCAATTACCGCCAACCCGCTACCCGCCAAAACTACCACTGTTCACCCTAATACGCGACAAATGGTCACTATACACTCGTACCCACCAAATTGACTTTTCGCCCATAAATCCAAAAAGCCATAAATCATTGTTTTTATCGTTTTTAACTGTAATTTTCCATGCATGAGCCTGTGAATGTTGAAATCCGTCAACGCACATACAATTGCACTCTGAAGATGCCAAATGCTACCAGATTACCTTCCAGCCTGATTGAAGCCTTTTCAACTGTTCAAAATTGCCAGTCACCTAGTTCACACCCTGTTTTCTTCAAATTCTAGGTATTTAAGCCAAAATCCATTGAAAAACCCTATCAATTTCCGAAACAGTCACTAAGTTTTCATAATTGAAATTAAAGGGTAACTTTAGTAACTTAAAACCCACATGGAATTGAACCACCATTACGTAAAGACTTGAAATTTACCTTCCCCATTCTTAAATCCACAAGAATTAAGAATGGCAGCCCAATTGCCATGGATGTTAGACCAATTACTACTCCTCACCTGGACCTGAACCACCTTCCCCTTGCTGATAAAGATTTCCAAATCAAGGACACCTCAGTCCTTGAATCCCCTATCAAACTATACTGCCGATATAGAGATCAATACGTCAACCACGCCAACAAAATAGGTCTTTGGGAGTCTAATTTTCCCAAGTACCAATTCTCTGAGGTGAACATCTTTCCAGAGATTGTCCATTATTTCTCTTCAAACTACATTCCCAGTCAAAGAGCAGTGATGTACCCTGACCAAACCATACTTTTCACCATCACTGTCAAGTCAATCAATGAAATGCTACAACTACAACCAGGGCAGAACTTAACTGCTATTTCAATTGGAGAACTAGTAGACAGATTCCCCAAGATTACCACAACCAAACTTGCTGAAATGTTCCAAACCTTCATCAGGGAGGAAAAGAATATCCCAAAAGATCCTCCTCCGTATGTGGCTACCATATTTTCCCCATTTGGTCAGGACATAGTAGCAATGATTTCTTGTGTTTTAGGCTATACCACCAGTGAGTACATGGATGAAATCATCTTAGCTTTCATGACCATTTTCTCTCCAGGACAACCTCCTGCTGTCGTGTATGATTATGCCAAGTTCATAGCTGATAAAATGCATGACCAATTCCTTAGAATGAGTATTGAGAGAGTATTTAAGTATTCTTCAGTTTTGTACCACCTTTTCTTATATTACCAAGTTGACAAGTTCCCCTTCACTCTCCAAAAGCTTGATACTAAAGGTCATCCTAGGTCAGTGATTTTTTAGACTCCTTTAATCCATAAGTATGATTCCCCATATCCATACATAGAATTCATAGATATTTTTGTACATCCAGTAGTGACCATGCTGCTAGGAAGTCCTCCTCCAAGAATCAGTTCAGATATCAGGAGGATCCTGTAGCTGTCAAAACAACACAAAGTGGGAGATTGGTACCTATACCAAAATAACACAGAAATTAGGATCTATGTGTTATCACAAAATCAGTACTGATGGCTGCTAATCAGTTAGACTCTATGTAACTATTTTAGACAAAACTCTTGGCTAAGGATTAGCCTCCCTAACCTGAGAGGGCTCTCTCAAAATAAACTACTGATTTATCTTTAAACACTAAGAGGGCTAACTCTTGTAATGAGAACTTAAATAAACATGATGGTTGGGAATACAACATAACATTTCTTCCATTGGGCTCATGGAGTCAAGCACCATTTCAGTAAACTATCAACTACTCATTCATGGAAGTCAAGGCATGTAATGTTTAAACACTCAAAACATTTCTTAAAGAACCTCAACTCATAAGTATACAGGAAGTCTGAGCACTAGGTGTTCAAGAGTGATTGTTATACCTATAAGCTGTAAAACGAAGAAAAGACAAACACATACATTTGAGCATTTGAACAAAGTATAATCTAGAAAAAGAAAAGTAGGCTCTCTATTACTGTAAAAGCTTTTACACAAGCAAAATAAAACCTGTTTTTTGCATAAACATCCCCCTGTTACAAAGGTCATACACTATATATGCACACAAATCTACTAACGATATTCCCCTCCAGCATGAGGGAATTCGATTCTGCCTATGATGACACCTACTAACTTTTAACTAACTAATAATTACAGCTGACTATTAATTGACAGCGCTGGAATCCTAAAACAATTAAATTCTAATTCTACTAGATCTTCTAGACTTCTAAATCAAATAGGACTCAAATTCTATCTGACATCTGGAGTTTGGCTGAGATAGTTGTGATGAACCTTTAATGCTCCATGTTTGTCTTCAATGACACGTCTTTTCTGTTACCCTGAAACATAGGCCCCTGTTTGTCGGTCCTTGATGTGCTGTAGGCTACATTTTGGGCCATAATTCAATTGCCGCATCAACTATGCTTCTGTATTCCATGATTAAGTCCTATATTTTCGTATGCTTTGAACAACGCCAGATATCCTGTGTATCATATAACTTCCACAGCAGAATTTCCACAATAATCATCAACATGAACCAGAGAAACTGGTATATTAGCCTCACTGCTTAATTCCTTCCATGGTGTTTCTAAAACACCTTCAGACTCGCACTCTTGCTCTTGAGAAGTTAAAATAACTGTATCATAAGAATTATGTTTTGAAAACCGCTGACAATTCATGCACTAGTTCAGACTTCTAAATATTATAAAAAGGCTTTGCCCTGATTGGCATTTTCCCAACTTGGTCAAGAAGACTGATCACACTGCACAAAAAACGTGACAGTGCCTAAAACTGGAACTAAGCAAGCCAGGCACATCACCTTATATATACAATTAACAAGGCTCGATATCGCTAAAATTAGGAGAACCTTCCCACCTCATCCATGGAAAATACGTCAACCCAATCCTCAACACTACTTTGAGCTTTCACTTCCTCAGCTATTATCTGTTATCAACTGTTGCGACTAAAGATGGTCTCCAGTGACTCCATTGTGCTGAGGCATTAATTTCTGGAGTGAGTGGTACTGAAGGCGAACACTTTCACCGGTATCGAGTACTCGAAGTAAGTACCATCCATCAGGCAATGAGACGTTACATATGCCTCCCTGCCAACAAATTTGTCTGGTGTACACTTGTTCCCCTTAATCATAACTTTCTCATTAACAGCAAATGGATACTGAACTCCCTTCGATTACCGAGAAACATCCCCGTCCATAAAGAAGCCCACATCATCTCTTTTCATTCTATCTCCTTGATCTCCTTCTTCTTTCCTACGTTTTCGCATTGCTGCATTATGTAATTGTCTCCGATCATCCTCTTTTTTCACAGCTGCAGCAGCAACTCTGAGTGTATGATTAGGAACCAACGATGTCACCTCTACTTCTGTCCCACATGTTGTACATTTGAAAAGATCTAGGTGAGTCTACAGAACCCAAACTCTGGACAGATTCATTTGGATCGACTACTGCTGTGGAAGATACAACCTCAAGCTTACTTTTTGGCTTTCCACGGTAATATCTGAGCTCTCAGTCCAGCTTCTTGAAGAGTTAGACAAATTCAAACCAAAGCCAATATATTCTGCAAGGGGCATTTTCCTATCCATCTGAATGCAATGACTATAGGCTTTTATCTGACAGTCATCCTTGGCATGAGACCATTCACTCTCAAACTGGAAACCTTTCTTCTATTATACACCTGTGTGCTTTCCTTCTTATAA
>APFE031275966.1:106479-140706 GCA_000404065.3 Pinus taeda | reverse complement strand
CTCTGATCTTTATAAGTAAACTGAAGCACTGGAGAGTAAAACTCTTCCATGTAATCAGCTATAGGATCCCAGAATACATGATCAGCTTGATTTTTCTTGTAACTTTCTGGCTGTGCAAACTGATCTTCAACAACAATGTACAGTTCCTCAATCGTGAAAGAGAAAGGAAGCAACACTCTCTCCTTATGTGCTGCCACTCTCTCCTTATGTGCTGCAATAGAAATATTTTGAAAAGAATGATCATGACCATGAAGACTATATGATTGAATTTGACCTTCTAAATCTTCAATGTCTTTCTCAATGTCCTTAGCAACTTCATCCAAAAATTTCATCTTATCTTCTGCTTTACAGTCAAAGGACTTTAGATACGAGGACAAGGACAAAGAAAAATTTTCACCTATTTCTTCATTAATATGATCATCATTCCATAGTTTGAAACCCTCAATTGAAGGAGAGTTTGCCACCACCCCTGACCTATCTATCCATTCCTCCAAAAACATAAGCCATAAATCTTGAAATGACTTAATGAATTTGATAGGAAAGCTTTCAACCCATTGTTTAAATTTCCCTTGAAGTGAATCATAGAATAACATAATGCAAACATCCTCATGTTTAAGTCTAAGAAGCTCAGCAAAATGACAGAAATCTGAGATATGTTTCAGAGTTAAACTCAAATCTTCTCCATTAAATTTGGGACCATTCATTAGAAAATATGCATCCTTGGGAAAATGATTTGGGAAACCATGAATTCCTGAAAAATCTATGCATGCATACCTTGAACTAATAATGGTAGCTTCTGGGTCCTTCATAACTCCAGTGGAATCACCATGAATGTATGAATTTTGAATTATTCAACAATGGAGTCGCCAAGGTAGATTTGCAGCCTCAAAAAAAAACTTTCTGAGCTCCTGCTACCTTCAGAAGTTCAGCTTTATAATTTCGGGAAAGAATAAGCTTCAGGCTCCCGGCAGACGCACCAAAATGTTATCAAAAAATCATGTACTGATGGCTGCTAATCAGTTAGACTCTATGTAACTATTTCAGACCAAACTCTTGGCTAAGGATTAGCCTCCCTAACCTGAGAAGGCTCTCTCAAAATAAACTACTGATTTATCTTTAAACACTAAAAGGGCTAACTCTTGTAATGAGAACTTAAATAAACATGATGGTTGGAAATACAACATAACATTTCTTCCATTGGGCTCATGGAGTCAAACACCATTTCAGTAAACTATCTACTACTCATTCATGGAAGTCAAGGCATGTAATGTTTAAACACTCAAAACATTTCTCAAAGAACCTCAACTCATAAGTATACACAGGAAGTCTGAGCACTAGGTGAATTCAGAGTGATTGTATACCTATAGAGCTGTAAAACATGAAGGATAAGACAAAACAACATACATCTTGAGCATTTGAACAAAGTATGAATCTTGAGAAGAAAAAGTAGTCTTTCTATTACTGTAAAAAGTCTTTTACACAAGCCAATATAAACTCTGTTTTTTTGCATAAACATCCAACCCCTGTTACAAAGATCATTCAGCTATATATAGCAACACAACTCTAACTAATCGATATTCCTCCTCCAGCATGAGGGGAATTCGATTCTGCCTATGATGACACCTACTAACTTTTAACTAACTAATAATTACGGCTGACTATTAATTGACAGCGCTGGAATCCTAAAACAATTAAATTCTAATTCTACTAGATCTTCTAGACTTCTAAATCAAATAGGACTCAAATTCTATCTGACATCTAGAGTTTGGTTGAGATAGCTGTGATGAACCTTTAATGCTCCATGTTTGTCTTCAATGACACGTCTTTTCTGTTACCCTGAAACATAGGCCCCTGTTTGTCGGTCCTTGATGTGCTGTAGGCTGCATTTTGGGCCATAATTCAATTGCCGCATCAACTATGCTTCTGTATTCCATGATTAAGTCCTATATTTTCGTATGCTTTGAACAACGCCAGATATCCTGTGTATCATATAACTTCCACAGCAGAATTGCCACAATAATCATCAACATGAACCAGAGAAACTGGTATATTAGCCTCACTGCTTAATTCCTTCCATGGTGTTTCTAAAACACCTTCAGACTCGCACTCTTGCTCTTGAGAAGTTAAAATAACTGTATCATAAGAATTATGTTCTGAAAACCGCTGACAATTCATGCACTAGTTCAGACTTCTAAATATTATAAAAAGGCTTTTCCCTGATTGGCATTTTCCCAACTTGGTCAAGAAGACTGATCGCACTGCACAGAAAACGTGACAGTGCCTAAAACTGGAACTAAGAAAGCCAGGCACATCACCTTATATATACAATTAACAAGGCTCGATATTGCTAAAATTAGGAGAACCTTCCCACCTCATCCATGGAAAATACGTCAACCCAATCCTCAACACTACTTTGAGCTTTCACTTCCTCAGCTGTTATCTGTTATCAATTGTTGCGACTGAAGATGGTCTCCAGTGACTCCATTGTGCTGAGGCATTAATTTCTGGAGTGAGTGGTACTGAAGGCGAACACTTTCACCGGTATCGAGTACTCGGAGTAAGTACCATCCATCAGGCAATGAGACGTTACATATGCCTCCCTGCCAACGAATTTGTCTGGTGTACGCTTGTTCCCCTTAATCATAACTTTCTCATTAACAACAAATGGATACTGAACTCCCTTCGATTGCCGAGAAACATCCCCATCCATAAAGAAGCCCACATCATCTCTTTTCATTCTATCTCCTTGATCTCCTGCTTCTTTCCTACGTTTTCGCATTGCTGCATTATGTAATTGTCTCCGGTCATCCTCATTTTTCACAGCTACAGTAGCAGCTCTGAGTGTATGATTAGGAACCAACGATGTCACCTCTACTTCTGTCCCACATGTTGTATATTTGAAAAGATCTAGGTGAGTCTACAGAACCCAAACTTTGGACAGATTCATTTGGATCGACTACTGCTGTGGAAGATACAACCTCAAGCTTACTTTTTGGCTTTCCACGGTAATATCTGAGCTCTCAGTCCAGCTTCTTGAAGAGTTAGACAAATTCAAACCAAAGCCAATATATTCTGCAAGGGGCATTTTCCTATCCATCTGAATGCAATGACTATAGGCTTTTATCTGACAGTCATCCTTGGCATGAGACCATTCACTCTCAAACTGGAAACCTTTCTTCTATTATACACCTGTGTGCTTTCCTTCTTATAATTGGCACCTTTTTCAAAAGCCACCTTTCTATTAACCTCAGCTGTCATTGACAGTGGAACTGATTGAGGACTTTTATCCTGGTTAACAAGCTTTAAACTCTCACTAGAAGGCAAGCAACCCTGTAGCCATAACTCAGATGAGTTACAAACTTCACCATCAATTTGCCGAAACAGGATTTTCTATGCATATATCATATTCTCACAGAACTCATAGGAGACAAAAGTGATATGGGTGAGCAATGGTTTCGGACAAATCCCCAATTTCGTAGCGCAGCCAGTGCAAATTATGAATTATGCGCTACTAAAATCACCTAAACATTTTGCGCTGCGAAACTGCTAAAAGGGTTCATGTGCTTATTTGCAGACATTTAGCATCAAAATTTTGTCAGTGATAACACTATGGTTGTGAGTTGGCCCCATATAAACTACCCAGATACCTCCCAATGAGGTTATTTGCTTTGAACTACAAGCAGATAATCAATTCAGATGAGGTGCATTTTGTTAAGGCGAAAAAGAATGCTCAGCTCAGAATCAAAGATCAACTAGGCCCCTTTGTATGTAATAGTCGAGAAGCTGGAAAAGAAGCAGAGGAAATCCTTTAGAGACTTAAACTAAAAAAAAACTTCATGTGGAGATATGACCCATGTGACTTCATCTGCAACAGTAGATTGAAAAACAAGATGGCTCCCTACATTCACCACCGAATCCCTGAAATAGAGAAATATGCAAATCAAATGGAATGGGTGGAGAATACTTTAGTAGACAGGGATAGCACTGAAGTTGCAATTGAAAATGCTCTAATTGATCTAGAGAAGAGGATTGATGAGGGTTCTTTCCTATAGGTTCCAGGAGAATCTCAAGTCCAAGGAGAATCCCAAATCCAAGAAGAATATCAGGCACAAAGTGAATCACATCTAGAAGAAGAATCCCAGTTGCAAGAAGAGTCATAACAACCAAGCCTATCAGAGGAATTAAATCAAACAGGAATACCAAAGCCCATCATGAGTACTCCCCCTACCTTGCAAACTCCTCTAAATGAGGAGAAAGCCTTAAAAGAAATATGGAAAAGGCCACTACATCAGGCAAAGCAACCACACAAACATACGTAGAGAC
This sequence comes from Pinus taeda, assembly GCA_000404065.3. Taxonomy (NCBI): domain Eukaryota; kingdom Viridiplantae; phylum Streptophyta; class Pinopsida; order Pinales; family Pinaceae; genus Pinus; species Pinus taeda. The sequence continues at coordinate 136,383 of APFE031275966.1, read as the reverse complement.
CAGCCTTGTCAAAAGGAAAAGATTAAATCTTGTCTCTGAATAGGAATTCACAGAAGAAACAGTTGGGGCCACCAGCACAGAAAGAGAAAGAAGCAGGCCTACCACTCCCTCTAGGGGCACACTAAAACCTTCCACATCAAATACTCAGATGTTGGAAAGGCAACAAAGTGTTGAAGTGTCCTCATTTAGGATGCCAACTGACAGGGACCAAGACATCAGAGAAAGATACAAGGATATAAAGGCCAGGATTGAGAGGCTAAAAGCCCATACTTATGTACAGTACTTAAAGATGGCAACTACAAACCAGACAAGGCTTATGTCAGCCTATGATGTTAAAGAAGGCAAAATGCAGATGACATTTGTAAACTACCACTTAGCAACCAAAAACAACAGCTGACTTCAAAAAGATAGATTTCGGAGTGCTAGCAAAGGACATACATCCTATTGACTAGATTGAGTTGCACAAGCAGACAGGGGAGATGATTTACTCCACCTTGACAGGGAAAGCCATCGCAGCTCACCAATTGAAGAATTCCCTAAATAACATATCAGCTCAATTCAAATTGGAGAAGGCCTCTTCACAAGCAAAAGACACCAGAATCAAGTCCTTAGAGGACTTAATCATTGAGTTGTGACATGATCCCAAAGATGTAAAGGCGACTGAAAAATTGATAAAGAAGAAAAATGATGACATAGCAGCTTTAAAGAAGCAACTTAAGATTCCACCATTACATCACCGACAGATAGCAGAAGTCCTGGAGACACAAAAGGGACAAGAAGAGCTTATGGACTTGGTCCTAAAGCTAAATGACCAGTTGAAAGAAATAGAAAAATAATTGGACACATTGATTCAGTATAAACAAAGTGAATTGGCCACCACTTCTAGGATTGCCATTCCTACTGTTTCTACTGCAGTTCCTTCAACATTGGCACCAATAGCTCCACCAGCCACAACGCTGCCAATCACAACTGAGTCTTCAATAGCAGGTACTTCTACAGAGAAAACAACAAAGTTGGTAAAAGCCGTGGAGGAAATGTCCATCCAGGCAACAAAACTTAAAAGGCTTAAGGAGAAAGTGTCAAGCTTATAAACTGACTATAAGCTTGCCCAAATACAACAGAGAGAAGAAACACAGAAAGCCCTAAGGATGGGTGAAAAGATCAAGGTGCTAGAAAAATATTTAACTCTACAAAAGCCACTAGGATATACCAAGGAGATGCTCTGGGCCAATATCATTAACTATGCCAATGATATTTGGCTGTCAATTCAAGTAATATTTGAGCAAACTGAATTGGTAAAAGTGGCAGTTGAAGCAATTCAAAAGGTAAAGGAAGACTTAGGAGGCCAGCCTGAGGATGCTAATCGACTCATCCACTTCTTGAATAGCAAGAATAGACATGATCTTAATGATATTGGTGTAGAGGATAGGACTAAAGCCATCATAGAAGTCAAAAAGGTTCTTTCCAAAAGAAACCTTATGGTTAACCTAGAGGAAAAATGCCATAACATGGAGGTGGGCATTGACAGATTCATGGCCAAGTTTCAAATTTTGAGGAATAAAGGCCTTCCCAGTCCTATGGTCATCCATGATAAACCTATGAACTAATTGGATTATGTTGACAGATTAAGGAAGTTGGCCAAGGAACAGGCAAGCACTTCAGGTATCAAAGCCTTGCCAATAGGGAAAGTATTGTATGATACTTTAGAGAATCTGTTTTTCCTAGAAAATGAGGTGAAACATCTGTTTGCCACCAAGCCTAATTTTTCCAAATACACAGAGGCAGATGAGATCTATAAAAGAATGCTCAAAGTAAAGTTACTTGAGGATGAATGGTGGGAAAAATGATAGATTTACTATAAGTTACCACAGTAAACCTGAATGGCAGCCAGATGAAACAGACGAATAGGGTCAAAGAGTAGCAGATTAAAGTGTATCAGTAAAAGATTAAAGACAAAGATGATTCCAGCATACAAATATCAACCAGTTTAAAAGGGCTCAAATTCAACTGCAACAACCAACACTACCACAATAAGAGGGACAACATGATGCAGTTTTCCGTCTGTCTCTATCTTCATGCTTGAAGATTTTTATTTCATTAATTAAATCTCAAACTATTATGAGATATTTTGTAATATTTTTTGTGTAAATACTTCCCATTCTGAAGTATTTAGTGTGGATTCAAAGACATTTCTGTAGACTTTTCTTTCAAATCAAAGTCTTATTGTATTAAAAAACTAGATTGGCTTGTTGGATCATGGAATAAAGCTCAGACATTTTACAGGATTCTTGTGTAAAGCGAAAATCAAATAAGTATTCTCTCATGTGTATTATTGTTTTTCCTTATGTTTCTTAATAATAATGTGTTTCTATGAAATCTGAATGTTAAACTAGGAATGATATCTTAGAATATGCTTCAATGCACTCTATTTTGACTGTTTACATTCTTAATGTTTTTTTCTAAACTACCTTAGCTAGGGAATTCTTAGCTACTCCTTAGCTTCTGTAGTTTTCCTTGTGGTCTATGTAGCAAAGGATTCTTAATTTCTCTTTGTTGATGATCACCCTCTGTTCCTCATTCTGATCTCGGTCCAAGGATTCTTAAGTGCCCTTTCACCCCAGTTAGAATCATTCCATCCATTAGCCCTTTGAAGATTTGCCTTTTGCTTTGCTAGCCTACCCTGTAAACACCCCCTTTAGTGATTTGATCCAGTTATGCTATCCTTTTAGTGACTCCATAGCCCAATGGCTTGAATAATCTATCTCTACTCATCTGTTCCTAGAATTCCACAACCCAACCAAAATCAAAACCTTATGAACACTAAGAACTAGCCTAAAATCCGACCCAAACAAAGTTAAATTATAAAAAGAGAGCCCCCTCTTTACTTAGGTTGGCTAGAACCTGAGTCTGAAGATCGGTTTTTGGTTACCTCAGATTATTCCTTCTTTTGATAACTTCTAGGGAAGACTTCTCAGTGATAACACACTCATTTGATGAGATCAATTAATAATATTTTGTATACATAAGGGGAATTGGAGAAAAAAGGTCAGATCGCTAGATCTGGCTATGTATGGATAAGTAAGAAATACTTGGGAGACACCTCAACATCCAAACACTAGAAAAAAATGGTGATTGAACCTAATGTGACTTAAATTTCCAAGGTAAAAGAAGATGCCCAAAATAAGTTGGAGCATTGTATAGGGACTATTGTACATAAGATTTTTTTTTTTTTTGGTCTCAGAATGCAGAATTGGAGTTGCGGATGTGAATTATAGTGTGAATTGGAAAGATCCTTGGTGTCCTATTTAAGGGAGGAAAAATGCAAGAGGCCACAAACCTAACAAAGGAATTTCTTTCTGAGCATATGATACCCAAATAATTTTATTATAACTAACTTTACTAGTGTACATTTTAACAGAGGGAATATTTATGGCCATTACAAAGGATTTAGAACTTTTTCCAAAGAGGCATTGTTCAGGATATCATATTCATATCTATAGGTCTATGGATGATGGAAAATCCATGGGCCGTTTTGACTAAATATCCATATGATGGAGTACGTCTTGGGTTATGCCCTAGATCTTATGTAGGCTATACATACCTTGACAATATGGTGGTGTAGAAAGGGACTTCACAGGGGTCCAAATTGATGTCTTACTCTCAGTTAACTGTTTTATGTTTCTAATATTATTCTTTGACTGCAAATATGTATAACCATTGTAATTTTATTGTAGGTATAAGAGAGGGAATGAGAGTATTGACCTATGTGAAGGAAGCTAGGGTTTCCTACATAGGCTACGTAACTAGGATTTATAAAAACATGCCAGATGGATCCATGTAGGGTCCCAAGGCACTGTGTTAACCTTGATGGAAAATGTCATAGCAATCAAATGATCATTCAATGCAATTAGTGAACAACATAACCTTGTCACATGGCTTGGAACCACATCAACATGGAATACACTAGGGTTTCCAAAAACCCTTTGTACTCTCCTCAATTCTTCTTTGCTATCATAATGTAAATATTTATCATCATGATGCTAGCAACTATCTTGGGATTTGTTTAAGCATGTAATAGTCGTTATACATGAGAGAGAGTCATGAGAAATTTCAAGAGTCATGAGGCTAGATGAAAGGTCATGATAGGTGCATAATCACCTCACCTCTATAAATATACCCCTATGCCTCATTTTAGAGGAATTTTAGCACTTGAGCTAGGACTAAAATTAGATAGATTATTTATGCTTGAAAAGCTAGAGGCACTCAACTCTTAGTAGTTAAGAGGGTGAGTTGTGGTGAGGATATGGTTTTGAATTGGATAATAGTATGAGCAGCCCACATTCAATTGTTGGGCTTTGATGGATTGTAGGACATGTACTTTTATTTGCAGTAGCATTAATAAGAAGTTATTTGTTTTCAGTATAGATTCACATGCATATTTATGATGGTTGTATTGTCTTTCTTGTGTTTCCATCATGTTTTTATATGTGCTTCCATGTGGTCATATGTTAATGAAATCATTCTTAGCTTATGACTTTCATGTTCACTTTGAATCTATGCTTACTTATTCCATGCCATGTCGACAACTTATTGTGAAATGATTTGCAAATAACCTTTGACATGTTCTTATTCATGTCTATCTGAGGTGGCTTTAGCTCACTAATCCTTCTCATGTCATACTTATTGTTGTTATTGTTATTACTTTATTATATCTCTTTTTGTAGTTTTTTAATCTTCGGTTGACCTTATTCCCATTGTCCAGGAATTTCATTCTTGTCCTCACCCTAACATCTCCTCATTTGATAGCCAAGAGTGAAACAAACATGATGGAAGTCGGGCCTACAAACCGGAAGGGGCTCCCATCCCAAATGGTGTGAGATCTAATTGGGACTTCACGCCGAGGAGACCCCTAACTGTTGGCGATACATTCGAACCCATCAATGATTTTTTTGGTGCTAGAAGCAGGGCCATAACTCATGGAGACTTGATATTAACATCATATTGTTGAATGGATCCATCCCAAATCTTTATTACATATTTTCTTCTAAAAGATTATCTTTTAGTCCCCAAGGGAATAGTTCATCACTTGTTGCAAAATAAGTTTGATGGCGAAGGTGGAATATCTGCGTCTGAACATACATGTCAATTCCTTCAGTTTTGTGTATCTAATGAAGTACATTGAAAAGATGTAGCTTTTAGAATTTTCACCCTTACGCTTGGAGGTCGCATCATAGGATGGCGCAAAACATTTCCAGTTACATTCATCCATCTTCAAGGAACTTCATCGCACTTTTAACAGGTATGATTTTCAAAGTTTGTTTAAAAGGTTCAATAAGCTAAGATGGAAACTACATGAATATTTAGAAGAGTTTGTTGATATATTTTTACACCTTTTTTATCAAGTTCCTGAGAGAGATGTGGATTATATGTAATTGATTCAAAAGTTCCAGTGATTGGTTTGCGTGTCTCTGCAACAATTTGAATCTGAATTGAATCCTAATTATAGTGACCATTCTAGTAATCTAAAAGTTGTAAATTAGCTAGATCTTATCCATAATATTGTCTTTCCAACTTCTGTGAGTTGGGAAAATTCTCCAGCCCCTGAGGAGAGAATTACTGCCTGTGAAATTCTACATCCACCTTTTCATTACCTTATGAAATTTCTTCCATTGATAGTCTAGGTGATGAAGCATGTTTGGATGATAAATAACCAAGTTGTCTTGCTTTTGAAGCTCTTAAACATCCTGTTGAAATTGGACAACCTAAAAATCAAGTTGATGAAACACCTCCCCCTATTGACGTAATTCAACTTGGGCTCGTTAAGCATACACCTAAATCTATTCCTAAATCCCCTCATGTAATGCTTCCTCATTCACCGGATTGCAATAACCTAGGAACTCTCTTAAATAATACTAATTGTATAATCAGTCACACAAAGCATAATACTAGATTTTATCTTCTGGTGCTAAATCAAAATCTTGAATCAGATTTGGTTCAAAATGATGCTTCTTCTAGGGATCCTTTGTACTCTCCTTCAACGACGACCTTGGCACAAAGATTTGTATTGGATTATAGTGGATCCTTAATTGATTCCCTAGGGTATAACATACATTTTGATCCATTTCTTTCTCAAGCTGACACTAATGTACAAGGTATGAGCTCCGAACTAGACTTGGTTGGAACTAAGGCCTCTTCACCTCAACCTTTTCATCCATTGTACCTTGATCTATTTGATAAGTTTGTTACACTAGTCGTTTCTCCAAATTCATCAGATCTTCATCATACTGGTTCTCACTATGATTTCAATTGGGTACATAATGATGTCGTCTCTACATCTTGGAAAATTCAAGACGGTCCTCCAGTTGGTTCATCATCATCCTCAGTCCTTGAAGAGTATCATGTGTCAAATGCCCAATCTGATCAAATTATTGGCTTTGATGATTGTCACCCTATTAATACATCTTTGCCAATGCTAGTTGTCTGTGTTCACTTATTAATCTCACAAAGCCACTGAAATTTGATGATTCACCTTTTGAAGGTGTGGTACCCCCAATGTTTTTCTTGAAATTGATGTATTACAGAGGATTTTTGGTTCATAAGCTCAAAGAGTATTTGGAGCTCTAGATAAAAATGAAGGAGAAAGAAAGAAAAAAAAAACACAAAAGGATGGAATGTAGGCCTCCCCCCGCTTTTAATTTTATATGTTTAAACAATGAATACCTACCAGGAAGACTCCCATCCATCCAAAAGTGGCTTCGTCCTAGAGAAGCTCTGACGGGGTAACAAGCACGGTAGTTAAGCCAGGGCTTGCCCCTAGAATGTTAAGGTAAAAAAGGTGCACTTGATAAGTCAACGACTACGATGGATTCTGAGGGGGGTTGAGCCTCATATCCAAGCCCACCCAAGCACCCCCGTCGAAGAAAGATAGATGGGCCTGCCACCTTTCAGGCTAGTGTGGTGATTACGTACGTAGTTGGGACCACTGTGGGGCAAGCGTGAAACCATTTGGCACATCACCCTCCTCCTTTGATTTCCACCAAATATGACTATGACATGTGTCTCCTCCATGTCACCTCATCATTCCTTTTATTTTTCATATAGCAGAACGACCAAGGTGCAAACAATAACAAAGTATAAATCCATTTTACTAGAAGTAGTTGAGTTCAAAGACCACACCATACCTATTCGTCTAGAAAGTGATATGAACAAGCTTTCCAACAGTTTGAATAAGTCTGGAAATGGCCTCCTAGATCAAAATATAGGGGCAGTCAAAGATGTACCTACAAAATTCAACATCCAAGAACCCTGGAATCCCATAACTCATTAGAAAATCAATTTCAAAAAGCTCAGGGGATCAGGGGATAAGGGATTTGTTAATTATAGGTCAGGGTTCGTCCATTGAATAAAACCCATAACAGAAATCCTGGAAACCCGAAACCCTGAAACCCTATAACAATTTCTTAATTCTAAAAGGGCGTCGGGGTTGTAGGGAGCAGGGAATAGTATTGGAGAAATCCCAGAATCCTGGAATCCTATAGCTATTTCTGATTCCATTTCAAAAATACTAGGGGACTTGGTCCAGGTGGATATTAATGGCCACCTGCCTATACCACTTGGACCCCCACCATTGTTTTTTTTTAATTTTTTAAATTTAAATTAAATTTTTTATTTTATTTTTTTTATTTTTAATTTTATTTATTTTATTTATTATATTTATTTTATTTTTTATTTTTTATTTTTTATTTTTTAATTTTTTATTTTTTTTTTCAGTTTCCTTAATTGTAGCACAGCTTACTATTTTTGGCAGCTTTTCGAGTCCTAAACTTTCGGAGCTGTTTTGAGGGACCAAAAGACGTTTTTAGGGAAAACAAAGAGACCGGAAAATTTTTGAATTGATATATTGGTTTTTTTTTTTCAGCCTCTTCTTTAAGATATTCGAAATGAGGTATTATTATAGCTAAACAAAGATCGCATGCCAAAATTACGACCCCATGAATTTGATGTACCAATTTACCCAAATGGGGCCCACATTTTTGGCGCTTCATCTCCTAGGGTTAGTTTTTTGGATGTTTAGGGTTTTCCATTGTTTCTCAATAATAAATAGGCCTTTGAGCCTCATTGTAACATAGTATAGAGACATGTAGCCACCACATCTCTTCTTAGAGATAAGCTACCATTGCATGAGCTCATTTTATTTCCATTATGTTTGTAAGCATATTTCAGTATTTGATATTAATGAAATGAAGTGTATTTCTGCTTCATCTATGTATTTATGGTTATATCGGTAATTTGTTGCATTCTTGTTTGATTTTGGATCAGTGGTCTCAAATTGGTCTGCTCTTTCTCTATTTTTCTTTGCATGTCCCCAATGAGGTCAGGATAATAGGAGGTAGGGTACAAACGGGTCAAACATTTGTAAGACCAACCTTGCAAATATCGATGACCTCACTTGGTGGAAGAGAAGAAAGATGAGGGTGTAGGAGATCCTTTCAAAATCTTGCTTGAAGAAGCTGTCGAGCAATAGAGGAACACGATGATGGACAACTTTGCGTAGATCCTTCAGCGCCTACCCAAAGGTGATGCATCTTTTTCCAACAGCTACTCTGGAAGCACCACACCCTTTAAAGAACAAGTTAACTTTGACATCCCCATATTTGAAGATCAGATAGTTGCGGACACCGTAGAAAAAATTGTTAAATCTGCTAGAAGGATATTTTTCTATTCATGATTTTTCTAGCGAGGAAAATATCACTTTTTCACTTCTCAAAATTCCCCCCACGTTAAGGGCTGGTGGGAAACATACTGTGAGAAGAAAGACGAAAGTAAACCGTTACTATTTTTAGCTGCACCCACTTGGAATTCATTCTGAGACGCCATCAAGGAGCAGTACTACCCTATCGAGAGCAATGAGGATAAACACATAAAGTGGACCACACTGTGGTAGGGAAGGGACCAGGACATGCCAGTTTACCAATTTTTTTAATATCCTTCACATGAGATTGGGTATCAAGGATTTTGAGCAACATTTGGTACTCAAGTACTATGACTGCCTACACAGGTACATCTAGGATGAGATGGAGTTCCTGGACATCTCCTTGCTCGACATGGCATATCGATACACTGTCAAGGTTTGCTCAGTATGGCATACTGATACATTGTCAAGGTTGAGCAGAAGTTTAAACAAAAGAAGCGAGACTTTGGATCTGTTAAGCCAAAGTAAGGGAAAGGGACCCCCAAACCGTAGAGAAAAGGACAAAGCCAAGGTGGTCTGACTCAGGACAACTCGCTAAATCCGCAAGCAAATAACAACACCACGAAGACAAAGAAGGACACGGGAAAATGGTGTGAGTTCCATAAGAGCTCCACTCACAAGATGAGCGAGTGTCGAGCCAAGCACTCACCAGTGGTCAGCTGAACACTTACGAATCAGACACATGTTCTGACTCTGAGTAAGAACCTGACAAGGGGAATGACAAAGTGAAGTAGGTCATTGATGCGGAGCCTAGTGCCACCATGGCCACTACCAAGATCTAGAAGAATGAGCCTGAAGATCTAGAGGAGGGGGAACACATCTTCCACTCGCACATGTGGGTGAAGGGTTCTCCGCTAAAGTTTATTATTGAATGCGGGAGCTAAAATAGCCTCATTTTGGTAGATATCGTGAAGTGGCTAGGCCTACATGACTACAACACATCTACATCCGTACACCATCGGGTGGCTTCACCAAGGATGACATCTCCATGTCAGCCAATAGTGTCGTATTCCTTACAACATCAAACCCTTCACAGATGAGGTACTATGTGATGTTTCCCCTCTTGAAGTTTGTGATGTATTATTAGGAAAACCATACTTGCAAAAGTGACATGTTCTATATGATTCTAAGCTTCGCTTTATGATTATTACTTTGGGAAAAAAGTTGTACAAGATACCGAAGGTAGCCTCGTCTACCACCATCTATTTGATAACTGTAAAGAAATCCAGTAAGATCATTTCACAGACTAGGAAATTTGCTTTCCTTATGATTCACCCTCAAGGAAAGCAGACGATTATGGCCATGACTTCCAGTCAAGGCTCCTCCACACAGCAGTTGCAGATGGACAAGGTCATGGAGGAGTACAAGGACATTTACTCCTCACCTACAGGGGTGCTTCTGCACTGTCAGGTCAAGCACTCCATCGATCTGACCCCGGATATGCCACTACCCAATGGACCAATCTATCGATGCTCCATTCTCAAGAATGATGATATCAAGAGGTAGATTCAGGAGTTGTTGCAGAAAGGGCACATTAGGCCAAGCTCATCACCATGTGGGAGCCTGATTGTATTGGTACAGAAGAAGGATGGGACTTGGAAACTCTGTATTAACTATCGGGGGTTGAACAAGATCATTATACGAAACAAGTAACCAATCCCACAGATTGATGACCTTTTGGACTAGCTCAAGGGGGACAAATATTTTAGCAAGATTGATTTGAAGTATGGTTATCACCAAGTGCCTATCGAACCCTCCAATGTGTGGAAAATTGCTTTCAAATCCAAGGAGGGTCTTTTCGAATGGTTGGTCATGCCTTTTGGGTTAACGAATGCTCCGAAAACCTTCATGATATTGATGGATGACATCTTGCAAACCTTCACCAATGCATTTGTGGTAGTGTATTTAGATAACATATTGATCTTCAACCAGAGTTGGGAAGAGAACCTCCACCATATTCGACAGGTCCTCCAAACCCTGCGATAACACAAGTTGCGTGCCAATTTGGAGAAATGCACTTTTGGCATGACCTGGGTTCAATATTTGGGGTAAATCATTAATGAGAAGGGTGTGCATGTGAACCCAACCAAGATACAATTCATTCAGGATTGGCCAACCCCAAACACTCTACTAGAGCTCTGCAACTTTATGGGTCTTGCCAATTTCTACCGCAGGTTCATGTTCGGGTTCTCTCATATCACTTGGCCTTTAAGTCAAGTCACCAAGGGAAGAGCGAAAGAAAAGTTATTTTGGTCCAAAACCCAACAAAAGGTGTTTTTCAAGTTGAAGCATCGCCTCTACTCTGCACCAGTGCTCACATTACGAAATCTGCAACAACCATTTGAGATTGAGACAGATGTCTCTGACTATTCTATTGGCGCAGTTTTTACTCAGGCGGGGGTTTCTAGTGGCTTACCATAGTGAGATAATTTTAGACACAGTTCGAAAGTATCCCACCTATGAAAAAGAAATGTATTCCATTGTGCAGGTCTACCATCAATGTAAGCATTACATTTTGGGTAAGGAAACAATCATCCACACAGAACACCGACCCCTGCAATTCATACAGACACAAGGGAAGTTGCATAATGATCTCCATTAGAAATGGTCCACATACCTGTAACATTTACATTTGAAAATTAATTACAAGAAGGGAAACACCAATAATGTTGCAAACTACCTCAATCGACCACTTGTCATGGCGCTGATCACTATGCTCGACTCCTGCACAAGACTTCGAGGTGGCCGCATCTTTACAAGAGAAATCCTAAATTCGGCACAACATAACAAACACTCCTAGAAGGTAAGAAAGTTACAAATTTTCACCTCTAGGATGCACTATTTTTCCGCCTCAGACACATATGTGTTCCTTCAAGCGAGCGTGCCAAGATGATTTGGGAGACACACTACAGTCGAGTCATTGGACATTTTGGAGTAGAGAAAATCATGGCAGTACTATAGGACTATTTTTATTCCCTGAAACTTCCTCAGGATGTTGGGAAGTACATTCGATCTTGCACTGCTTATGTCATTCCCAAAACAACCATCAAGAAGCAAGGCCTATATACTCCTCTACCTACTCCTAGTCGACCTTGGGAATCCGTCTCCATGGATTACATGTCTGGCCTTCCTTCTACTAAGCATGGAAATTACTATTTTTCCATGGTCGTCGACAAATTCTGTAAACATTAGGGGAATTTTGAGGTCTAAAATGGGCATCGTAAGGAAATTATAAAATAATAGTGGAAATAATAAAATAAGATTACATTACATCATCAAATTTTAGAAGGAAAAAATAAAAAACTATTTTTTAAACTTGTATTTTCAACTTATCTCCCTATGGGTTTACTCAAATTTCGAGCAGAAACACTCGTTGGATGTAGAATTTGATTCCTCATCCAAGGATTACCCACGTTGCATACTGTCAATGGACCCTACTACACGAAAAATCAGAAATACATGAAAAACATGATTGCAATCACCTTTTTTCATGTATTTCTCATTTTTCATGTAGCAGAGTCCATCAAAAGTATGCAACTTGGGAATTCCTTAGATGAGGAATTAAATTTTGCATCAAACAAGTACTCCCACTCAAAATTTGAGTAAAACCTTAGGGGGACAAGTTGAAAATACAAGTTGAAAAAGCAGTTTTGTTATTTTATTATTTGTTAATATTTTTACTTTTTTACTCTAAAAATGGTGAATCATCCCCCATGGTTGACATCATCACCTTAAATCTTATTAGTTCTTATAAATTTTATTTTGGTTATACATTTTTCTTAGGAGGCCCATTTTAGACCTCAAAATTACCATAATGATGACCATTATGGCAGCCTGCAAGAAGAGTATCACAACGTTGGTGATTGCTAAGCTCTTGTTCGAGAGAATGTGAGTAGACTTTGGGATCCCACAATCCATTGTCTCAGATCGGGACAACATATTCCTAAGATAATTTGGGTCAAGTCTTTGGTCGATGCTAAATACCAAACTTACGAAGTCCACAACTTTCCACCCCCAAACTAATGGCCAAACAAAGGTCGTCAACAAGATGATTATACACATTCTGCGTATGTACAACTCGAAGCATCCACACACATGGGATAAATGCCTCCGCTATGTCCAACACAACTACAACAAATCTCTCCATAGCTCAATAGGCCACAACCCCTTTCAGGTAGGGCTGGGATTTCAGCCATTATGTCCCATTGATGTGGCCATACCATTTGTAGCCACTCAGGCTAATTTGACTCATGTCAAGTCCGAAGCTGACAACGCTAACAACTTCATTGAGTGCATTCAACACATCCACTAGTAGGTCCATGATATATTAGAAAGAGCTATTGCTAAGTACAAGCAACGTCATGATAAGTATCAGGTGTTGCACAAGTTCTAGGTGGGCGATAAAGTTTGGCTACATTTTCAGAAGGAGCGCTTCCTTGGACCCCATTGCAAGCTTTGCCCACTCTGATATGGGCCATACACCATCACCATGGTTGTAGGGGACAATTCCTTTAAGATCAACATTCCAACTTTCCTTGGTTTGCACATAGTGTTCAATATAGACCGCCTTCAGGCATAGTTTCCACCATTCTTGGACAGGTGACATTGCAGAACAACTCACACCAACAAAGCTAAACCTAGACTACATGGAACAAGCCACAACTGATCAGTTCATGGACTCGCGGATCAAGAAAAATTGCAAGCAATGGATCCAACTGTATCAGGTTGTCAAAGTTGGCTAACTCTTGCACTAAGGAAAGTGGTTCACGAGGGACCAACTTCAGAAGAAGTTTCCCCATCTCATGGAGGAACTCATTGCAATGGGGACCATTGCTTCCTAACAGGGGAGGAATGATCCAAGTGGATATTGGTGGCCACCCGCCTATTCCACATGGACCCTCGCTGTTGTTTCATTTTAGTTTCCTTAATTGTAGCAAAACTTACTATTTTTGTAATTTTTTCGCGTCCTAAACTTTCGAAGCCATTTTGAGGGACTAAAATACCTTTTTAGGGAAAATGGAGAGACAAATAATTGATTTGTTTTTAGAATCCTCTTTGAGATATTTGAAATGAGGTATTATGATAGCCAAACAGAGATTGTATGCCAAAATTACAACCCTAGGAAGTTGATATACCAATTTATACAATTGGGGCCCATAGTTTTGGTGCTTCATCTCTTAGGGTTAGGTTTTTAGATGGTTAGGGTTTTCCATTGTTTCTTAATAATAAATAGGCCTTTGAAACTCATTGTAACAAATTTCAAAGGCATGCAACCACCAATCTCTTCTTAGAGATAAATCATGATCACCAAGCTAGTTTTATTTCCATTATGTTTGTAAGCATATTTCAGTATTTGATATTAGTAAAATAAAGTGTCATTTATGTTGAAACTCTATATTTATGTTTATATCAGTAATTTGTTGTGTTCTTGTTTTATTTTGGATCAATGGTATTAGAGCGATCTTCTCTTTCTCTACTTTTCTTTGCATGTCCCCAGTGAGGTTGAGATATAAGGAGTTAGGGTTTGAACTAGTCGAACCTTTGCAAGACCAACCTGGCAAATCTTGATGACCTCCCATGGCGAAAGAGAAAAAAGGCGAGGGGACAAGATATCCTTTCAAAATATTGCTCGAAGAATCCCTCGAGCGACTGAGGAATGCGATGATGGATAAATTTTCTCAAATCCTTAAGCAGACCCAAAGGTGGTGCATCTTCTTCCATCAGCTACTCTGGAAGCCCCACACCGTTTAAGGTACAAGTTAACTTTGAAACCCACATATTTGAAGGTTAGATATATGCAGACATCGTAGATAAGTGGTTAAATCTTCTAGAAGGATATTTTTTGTTCGTGATTTTTCCAGCAGGGAAAAGATCACTTTTCCACTACTAAAAGTTGCCCCCCATGTCAAGAACTGGTGGGAAACCTATTGTGAGAGGAAGGACGAAAGTACACCCTCACTATTTTCAGTTGCATCCACTTCAAATTCATTTTGGGACACCATCAAGGAGCAGTACTACCTTGTCGGGGTCTATGAGGATAAATACTTAAAGTGGACCATGCTATGATAAGGAAGGGAGGAAGACATGCTGAAGTTTACCAATGTTTTTCAGACCCTTCACACGAAATTGGAGATAAAGGTTTCTAAGCGAAATTTGGTACTCAAATACCAGAGTTGCCTACATAGGTACATCCAAGACAAGATGGAGTTCCTGCACATATCACTCGGCATGGCATACCGATACACTGTTAAAATTGAGCAGAAGTTTAAACAAAAGAAGTGAGTCTTTGGATCTGTGAAACCAAATCAAGGGAAAGGCACCCCAAAAGTACAAAGAAAAAAGCAAAGCCAAGGCGGGGTGACTTAGGGAAACCCACTGAAGTGCAAGTAAAGAACAACACCACGAAGAGAAAGAAGGACATGGGAAAATGGTGCATGTTCCATAAGATCTCCACTCACAACACGAGTGAGTGTCAGGCCAAGTAGTCATTGGTGGCTGAGCTGAAGGCTTCCAAATCAAACGCCTATTCTGACTATGAGTCAGAACCCAATAAGGCGAATGACAAATGGAAGTAGATGATTGATGCGGAGCCTAATGCCATCGTGGCCACCACCAAGATCTTGAAGAAAGGGCCTAAAGATCCATAGGAGGGGGAACGCCTCTTCCACTCACAAATGTGGATGAAGGGTTCTTCGTTGTAGTTCATTATCAACAACGGGTGCCAAAATAACCTCATTGAAATAGAGATTGTGAAGTTTATGGGTCTACCTACTATAGGACATCTGCAACCATACACCATCGGGTGGCTTCATCAAGGATGAGATCTCCTCATTAGCCAGCAGTGCCGCCTTCCTTACAACATCAGGCCCTTCATGCATGATGTACTGTGTGATGTTGCCCCTCTTGAAGTTTGTGATGTATTATTAGGAAAACCATACTTGTGGAAGAAACATGTTTTATATGAGTATAGATCTCCCTTTGTGATTATTACTTTGGGCAATAAGTTGTGAAGGATACTGGAGGTAGCCCCACCTATCGCCATCTCTCTGGTCACCGCAAAGCAACACAGTAAGATCATTTCACAGACCATGATTTTGTTTTTCCTTATGATTCGCCCTCAAGTAAAGAAGAATATTGTGGCCACAACTTCCAGACAAAGCTCGTCCACACAACAACATCAGATGGACAAGGTCGTGGAGGAGTACGAAGACATTTTTTCCTCACCTACAGGGGCGACTCTGCACTGTGAGGTCATGCACTCCATTGATTTGGCCTTGGGCATGCTACTACCCAATGGACCAATCTATCGACGCTCTGTTACAAAGAATGATGAGATCAAGATGAAGATTCAGGAGTTTTTGCAAAAAGGGCACATTGGGACAAGCTCATCATCCTGCGGGAGCTTGATTGTATTGGTACAGAAGAAGGATGGGACCTCGAGACTATGTATTCACTATCAGACACTGAACAAGAACAATATATGGAATAGGTACCCAATCCCACAAAATGATGACCTTCTGGACGAGCTCAAGGGGGAAAAAATATTTAAGAAAGATATATTTGAAGTCCAGTTATCACCAGGTGCCTATCGAACCCTCTGGTGTGTGGAAAAATGCCTTTAAATCCAAGGAGGGCCTTTTCGAATGGTTGGTCATGCCTTTTGGGTTAACGAATGCCCCCTCAACCTTCATGATATTAATGGATGACATCTTGTGATCCTTTTCCAATGCATCCATGGTGGTGTATTTATATGACATCTTGATCTTCAGCGAGAGTTGGAAAGAGAACCTACGCCATATTCGACAAGTCCTCCAAACCCTACAACAACACAAGTTGTGTGCTAATTTGGATAAATGCACTTTTGGCATGACCCAGGTTAATTAGCTGGGGTACATCATTGATGATGAAGGTGTGAATGTGGACCTAGACAAGATATAAGCCATTCAGGATTGACCAGTCCCAAACAATCTAAGAGAGCTCCGCAACTTTATGGGTCTAGCCAATTTCTATCGCAGGTTCGTGTTGGGGTTCTTTCATATCACTTGGACTTTAAGTCAAGTCATCAAGGGTAGAGAAAAATAAAAGTTCTTTTGGTCTAAAACCCAACAGAAGGCATTTTCATAGTTGAAGCATCGCCTCTTATCTGCACTAGTGCTCACATTACTAGATCTGCATAAACCATTTGAGATTAAGATAGATGCCTCTGATTATGCTATTGGCACAATTGTTACTCAGTAGGGGCATCCAATGGCTTACCACAATGAGACACTTTTAGACATAGTATCAAAGTATCACACCTATGACAAAGAAATGTATTTCATTTTGTAGGCTTGTCGTCAATGGAAGCATTACATTCTAGGGAATGAAATGGTCATCCACACAGAGTTGCAGAACGATCGGCATTAGAAATGTTCCACATAACTGCAATAGTTTCATTTGAACATTAAATACAAGAAGGGAAGCACCAATAATGTTGTAGACTACCTCAGCCGATCACCATTCATGGCACTGATCATTGTGCTCGAATCTTGTGGCCACGAGACTTTGGGGTGGCCACATCTTCACAAGAGTGATTCAGAATTCGGCAACACATACTAGAAATTCCTGGAAGGTAAGAATGTTCAAAATTTTCACCTCCAGGATGCAATGTTATGCCACTTGGGACACATCTATTTTCCTTCAATAGAGCGTGCCAAGATGATTTTGGAGGCGAACTATAGTCGGGTCGCTAAACATTTTAGAGTAGAAAAAACCATTTCAGTACTGCATAAGTATTTTTATTGGCCAAACCTTCATCAGGATGTTGGGAAGTACATTCGATCGTGCACTGCCTGTGCCATTGCCAAACCAACCATCAAGAAGCAAGGTCTATATACTTCTTTGCCTACTCCTAGTAGACCTTGGGAATCCATCTCCATGGATTACATGTTGCTCCTTCCTTCTACTAAGCATGACAACGACTGCGTTTTGATGGTCATCGACAAATTCTCTAAGATAGTCATTATGGCAGCCTGCAAGAAGTGTATCACAGTAGAAGCCACTGTTAAGATCTTCTTTGAGCGAGTGTGGGTACACTTTTGGGTTCCACAATCCATTTTGTTAGATTGGAACAACATATTCCTATGTGCATTTTGGTCAAGTCTTTGGTCAATGTTGGACACCACAATTACCAAGTCCATGACTTTCCGCCCCCAAACTAATGGGAAAAGAAAGGTCATCAACAATATGATCGTACACATTTTGTGCATGTACAACTTGAAGCATCTACACACATGGGATGAAAGCCTCCCCTATGTCCAACACAACTACAACAAATCTTTCCATATCTCAACAAACCATAGCCCCTTTCAGGTAGGGCTGAGATTTTAGCCATTATGTCCCATTGATGTGGCCATACCATTTGTAGCCACTTAGGAAGATTCAACTCATGTTCAGTCTGAAGATGATAGGGCTAACAACTTCATTGAGTGCATTCAACACATCCACTAGTAGGTCCATGATATATTATATAGAGTTAATGCTATTTACAATAAGTGTCATGATCAGCATTAGGTGTCATATAAGTTCCAAGTGGGCGACAAAGTTTGGCTACATTTGCAGAAGGTGCGCCTCGCTGGACCCCACTGCAATCTCGCCTGCTTCGATATGGGCCATACACCATCACCAAGGTTGTAGGGGACAATTCCTTCGAGCTCAAATTCCACCTTTCCTTGGTCTGCACCCAGTGTTCAATGTATACCACCTTCAACCATACGTTACAACATTATTGGACGCATCCGACATTGCGAAACAACTCACACCAACAGAGCTAAACCTAGACTGCATGCAATAGGACACAATTGATCATATCATGGACATGCAAATCAAGAACACTCGCTAGCAAAAGATCCAAATGTATCGGGTTGTTAAAGTTGGCCAACTCCTCCACCAGGCAAGTGGCTCACGAGGGACCAAGTTCAACAGAAGTTTCCCCATCTCATGGAGGCACTCAACGTAATGGGGACCATTGCTTTCTAAGGGGGGAGGACTAATCCAGGTGGATATTGGTAGGCCACTCGCCTATTCAACTTGGAAATCTACCATTGTTACTTTTCATTTTCCTTAATTGTACCACAAATTACTATTTTTGGCAATTTTTTGGGTCCTAAACTTTCAAATCCATTTTGACGGACTAAAAGATGTTTTTATGGAAAACAGAGAGACCGAAAATGTCCAGTTATCACCAGGTGCCTATTGAACCCTCCAATGTGTGGAAAATTTCCTTAAATCCAAGGAGGGCCTTTTCGAATGGTTGGTCATGCCTTTTGGGTTAATAAATTCCCCCACAACCTTCATGAGATTGATGGACGACATCTTGCGACCCTTCGCCAATGCATTCGTGGTGGTATATTTAGATGATATCTTTACCTTCATCCAAGTTTGGGAAGAGAACCTCCACCATATTCAACAGGTCCTCCAAACCCTGTGACAACACAAGTTGTGTGCCAATTTATAGAAATGTACTTTTGGCATGACCCAAGTTCAATATCTGGGGTACATCATTGATGAGTAGAGTGTGCATGTAGACCCAGCCAAGATACAAGTCATTGGGGATTGACTAGCCCCAAACACTCTAAACAAGATCCGCAGCTTTCTGGGTCTTGCCAATTTCTACACAATTTCATGTTGGTGTTCTCTCATATCACTTGGCCTTTAAGCCAAGTCACCAAGGGCAGAGCAAAAGCATAGTTCTTTTGGTATGAAACCCAACAAAAGGCATTTTATGAGTTGAAGCATCACCTCTGCTCTGCACCAGTGCTCACAATACCAGATATGCAACAACTATTTGAGATTGAGACAGATGCCTATAACTATACTATTAACATAGTTCTTACTCTGTAGGGGCATCTAATGGCTTACCACAGTGAGACACTTTTAGACACAGTCCGAAAGTATCCCACATATGAAAAAAATGTATTCCTTTGTGCAGGCCTACTGTCAATGGAAGCATTACATTATGGGGAAGGAAACGGTCATCCACACAGACCACTGACCCCTGCAGTTCATACAGACACAAGGGAAGTTGTAGAACAATCACCATTAGAAATGGTCCACATACCTGCAACAGTTCCATTTGAACATTAAGTACAAGAAGGTAAGCACCAATAATGTTACAAATTGCCTCAGCCGACCACCAATCATGGCGTTGATCACTGAGCTCGACTCTTGTGGGAACAAGACTTTGCGGTGGTTGCATCTTTACAAGAGTGATCTAGAATTCGGCAGCACATACCAAAAACTCCCGGAAGGTAAGAAAGTCCAAAATTTTCACCTCCAGGATGCGTATTTATGCTATCCGGGACAAATCTATGTTCCTTCAAGCAAGCTTTCCAATATGATTTGGGAGGCGCACTACGGTTGGGTCATTGGACATTTCGGATTAGAAAAAACTGTGGCAAAACTGTAGAAATATTTTTATTGGCTGAACCTTTGTCAAGATGTTGGGAAGTACATTTGATCTTGCACTGCTTGCACCATTTCCAAACCAACTATAAAGAATAAATGCCTATATACTCCTCTGCCTACTCCTATTCAACCTTGGGAATCTATCTCCATGGATTACATGTCGAGCCATCCTTCTACTAAGCATGACAATGGTTGTGTTTTCGTCGTCGTCGACAAATTCTCTAAGATGGCCATTATGGCAGCCTATAAGAATAGTATCATAGCATAGGCCACTGTTGAGCTCTTCTTTGAGCGAGTGTGGGTACACTTTGGGATCCCACAGTCCATTATCTCAAACCAGTACAAAAATTCCTGAGTGCATTTTGGTCAAGTCTATGGTCAATGCTGGATACCAAACTTAATAAGTCCATGTATCTCCACCCCAAACTAATGGCCAAACAAAGGTCGTCAATAGGATGATCGTACACATTCTATGCATGTACAACTTGAAGCATCCACACACATGGGATGAAAGCCTCCCCTATGTCTAGCACAACTACAACAGAGCTCTCCATAACTCAACAAGCCATAGCCCCTTTTATGTAGGGCTAGGATCTCAGCGATTATGTCCCATTGATGTGGCCATACCATTTGTAGCCACTCAGGTAGATTCATCTCACGTAAAGGCCAAAGTTGACAAGGCTCCATTGAGCGCATTCAACACATCTTCTAGTAGGTCCATAATATATTGGATAGAGGGAATGCTAAGTAAAATTAATGTCATGATCAACATCGAGTGTCACACAAGTCCCCGATGGGCAACAAAGTTTGGCTGTATAAGGACCAACTCGCTGGACCCCACCGCAAGCTTCACCCACTCTAATATAGGCCATACACCATCCCCAAGGTTGTAGGGGAGAATACCCTCGAGCTCAACATTCCACCTTTCCTTGGTCTACACCCAATGTTCAATGTAGACCACCTTTGACCATACTTTCCACCATTGTTAGATATATCTAACATTGCAACACAACTAACACCAAAAAAGCTAAACCCAGACCACATGGAACATGCCACAACTGATCAGATCATTGACACACAGATCAAGAACACTTGCCAACAGAAGATCCAACTCTATTGGGTTGTCAAAGATGGCTAACTCCTACACCAAGGCAAGTGGCTCACTAGGGACCAAGTTTAGTAGAAGTTTCCCCATCTCAAGGGGGTAGTCAGCGCAATGGGGACCATTGCTTCCTAAGGGTGGAGGACCGATATAAGTGGATATTGGTGGCCACCCGCCTATTCCACTTGGACCCCCACCATTATTTGTTTTCAATTTCCTTAATTGTAGCATGAATTACTATTTTTGGCATTCTTTTGGGTCCTAAATGTTTGGAGCCTCTTTAGGAGACTAAAAGACGTTTTTAGAGAGAATGGATAGACAAGAAGAGTCCCCAATTGGTGTTGTGATTTATTTTAGGCCTCCTCTTTGAGATCTTCGAAACGAGGTATTATGATAGCCAAATGGAGATCGTATGCCAAAGTTACGACCCCAAGAAGTTGATGTACCAATTTACCCAATCGGGGCCCACAATTTTGGTGCTTCATCTCCTAGGGTTATGTTTTTGGATGTTTATGGTTTTTCATTGTTTCTCAATAATAAGTGGGCCTTTCAGCCTCATTGTAACACAGTTCAAAGGCATGTAGCTGCCACATCTCTTCTTAGAGATAAGCTACCCTCACCCAAGCTAGTTTTATTTCCATTATGTTTGTAAGCATATTTCAATATTTGATATTAATGAAATGAATTATTATTTCTGTCGCATCTATGTATTTATGGTTATATTGGTAATTTTTTACGTTGCCTATTTAATTTTGGATTAGTGGTATCAGAGTGGTCTGCTCTTTCTCTATTTTTCTTTGCATGTCCCCAACGAGGTCGAGATAGAAGGAGTTAGGGCTCGAACTGGTTGAACCTTTGCAAGACCAGCCTTGCAAATCCCAACGAACTCCCATGGTGGAAGAGAATAAAGGTGAGGGGGCAGGAGATCCTTTCAAAATCCTTCTCAAAGAATCCCTCGTGTGATAGAGGAACATGATGATGGACAACTTTGCCCAGATCCTTCAATGGCTACCCATAGGTGACGCATATTCTTTTGGAAGCTACTCTGGAAGCACCACACTATTTAAGGTACAAGTTAACTTTGGCATCCCCATATTTAAAAGTCTAATAGATGCAAACTCCTAGATAAATGGTTAATTCTGCTAGAATGATATTTTTGGTTCATGTTTTTTCCAGCCGGGAAAATATCACTTTTGTACTTCTAGAAGATGCCCCCCACGTCAAGGACTGGTGGGAAACCTATCATGAGAAGAAGGACGAAAATACACCCTCAATATTTTAAGTTGCACCCACTTGGAATTCATTTAGGGATGCCATCAACGAGTAGTACTACCCTATTGGGGGCTATGAGAATAAATACATAAAGTGGACCACATTGCGAAAGGGAAGGGACCAAGACGTGCCGAATTTTACCAATGTTTTTCATACCCTTCGCATGAAGTTGGGTATCAAGGATTCTGAGCGACATTTGGTACTCAAGTACCACAACTGCCTACACAAGTACATCCAGGATGATATGGAGTTCTTGTACATCTCCTAGCTCTACACGATGTACCGATACACTGTCAAGATTGATAAAAAGTTTAAACATAAGAAGCGAGACTTTGGATCTGCAAATCCGAAGTAACAGAGAGTCGCCCCCAAACTAGAGAGCAAAGGAAAAAGCCAAGGTGGGGCAACCCAGGATAGCCTGCTAAATCCGCAAGCAAAGAAAAACACCACGAAGACAAAGAAGAACATGGAAAATGGTGTGAGTTCCATAAGAACTCAGTTCATAGCATGAGTGAGTGGCGGGCTAAGTAGTCCCTAGTGGCCAAGCTAAAGGCTTTCTAATCAGATGCATGTTCTAACTCTGAGTCAGAACCTGACAAGGAGAATGGAAAGGGAAGAAGATCGTTGATGCGGTGCCTAGTGCCACTGTGGCCACCACCAAGATCTAGAAGAATGAGCCTAAAGATCCAGAGCTGGGGGAACACCTCTTCCACTCACATATGTGGGTGAAGGGTTCTCCGCTGGAGTTAATTGTCGACAATGGGAGCCAAAATAACCTCATTTTAGTAGAGATCGTGAAGCGACTGGGCCTACTTACTACCACATCTGCAACTTTACACCATCGGGTGACTACACCGAGGACGATATCTCCGCGTCAGTCAACAGTTCTTCCTTCCCTACATCATCAAGCCCTTCACGAATGAGTTATTGTGTGATGTTGCCCCTCTTGAAGTTTTTGATGTATTATTAGGACAACCATACTTGTGGAAGCAACATGCTTTATATGAGTCTAGGCCTCACTCTATGATTATTACTTTGGAAAATAAGTTGTACAAGATACTAGAGATAGCCCTGCTTATCGCCGTCTCTTTCATCACTGCAAAGTAATGCAGTAAGATCATTTCACAGACCAGGAATTTTTTTCCTTATGATTTTCCCTCAAGGAAAGAAGAAGATTGTAGCCATGAGTTCTAGATAGGGATCAACCACACAACAATAGTATATGGACAAGGTCGTGGAGGATTATAGGGACATTTTCTCCTCATCTATGGAGATGCCTCTGCACTGTCAATTCAATCACACCATTGATCTGACCCTGTGTGCGCCGCTACCCAATGGACCGATCTATTGAAGCTCTATTCTGGAGAATGATGAGATCAAGAGGCAAATTCAGGAGTTGTTGCAGAAAGGGAGCATCAGGCCAAGCTCATCACCCTATGGGAACTCAATTGTATTGGTATAGAAGAAGGATGGGACCTAGAGACTCTGTATTGACTATCGAGCACTCAACAAGATCAATGTATGGAATAGGTAGCCAATCCCATAGATTGATGATCTTTACAACCACCTCAAGGGGGGAAAATATTTTAGCAAGATTGATTTGAAGTTCGGTTATCACCAGGTGCCTATCGAACCCTCCAATGTGTGGAAAAATCTCTTCAAATCTGAGGGCTTTTTTGAATAGTTGGTCATGCCTTCTTGGTTTTCAAATGCCCCTGCGACCTCATGATATTGATGGATGAAATATTGTGACCCTCCGCCAACACATTCATGGTGATGTATTTAAATGACATCTTGATCTTCAGCTAGAGTTGGGAAGAGCACCTCCACCATATTCTACGGGTTCTCCAAACCATACGATAACACAAATTGTGTGACAATTTGGAGAAATACACTTTTGGCATAACCCAGGTTCAATATATGGGGTACATCATTGATTAGCAGAGTTTGCATGTGGACCTAGCCAAGATACAAGTCATTCGAGATTGACCAGCCTCAAACACTCTAACAGATCTCTGCAACTTTTAGGGTCTGTCCAATTTTTACCCTAGGTTCATGTTGGGGTTCTCTCATGTCACTTGGAATTTAAGTCAAGTCACCAAGGGTGGAGAAAAAAAAAAGTTATCTTGGTCTGAAACCCAACAAAAGGTGTTCTCTAGTTGAACCATCGTCTCTTCTTTGCACCAATGCTCACATTACTAGATCTGCAACAACCATTTGAGATTGAGACATATATCTCTGACTATGTTATTGGCACAATTCTTACTCAGTAGGGGCATCTAGTGGCTTACCATAGTGAGACACTTTCAAACACATTCTGAAAATATCCCACCTATGACAAAGAAATGTATTCCATTGTGCAATCCTATCGTTAATGGAAGCATTACATTATGGGAAAGGAAACGGCCATCCACATAGACTACCAACCCCTCAAGTTCATACATACACAATGGAAGTTGCAGAATGATCGCCATCAGAAATGGTCCACATACCTGCAACTGTTCCATTTGAAAATTAAGTATAAGAAGGGCAACACCAATAATGTTGCAGACTACCTCTGCCGACTGCCAGTAATGGCACTGATCCATGTACTCGACTCCTACGGGAACGAGACTTTGGAGTGGTTGCATCTTTACAAGAGCAATCCATATTTCAGAAACACATACCAGACACTCCTGGAAGGTAATAAAGTTCCAAATTTTCACCCCCAGAATGTATTTTTATGCCACTTGGGACACATATTTGTTCCTTCAATTGAGCATTCCAAGATGATATGGGAGGCGCACTCTAGTCAGGACGTTGGACATTTCAAAGTAGAGAAAATTGTGAGAGTGCCGCAGAATTTTTTTTGGAAATAATACTGAGAGGGGGGGGGGGGGGGTGAATCAGTATTATCAAGTCACTTATTTCTTTTTCAAACCCAGATCATATACGCTACTTCAGTTAGATAAAACCGCGTATATACGTGACTACAGAGAAGGAAACTTGTGTATGCAATGTAGACTAATAATTTAATTTATCTTACAGATGTTGATCATTAATATGTGTATTAGAATCAAATAAACAGTAACCAGAAACAGAAAAATAGAGCTAAAGACAATCACACACAAGAACGCAAGATGTAAGGTGGAAACCCAATGTGGGTGAAAACCACCTGCTACAATTCGTCTCTATCTTCTTTTAATTAGAAACTTCCTTTTACAATGAAATGGTGCAATCCTTTACCAGTATGCAGGCTGCAACCTGCAGAGAGCTACAACCCTCTCTCATTCTCCAGCTGATCCTGGAAGGGAGCTACAACCCCCTAAGCTCTTGCACTAGCCAAGATACTAGTACGTAGGTGCTGGCCTACAGAAGGCTACAACCTTCTCTTTCTTCTAGGGACCACGTTTCATAAATTTTCAGACTGGATCCATGAACATCAATCAATCATAAACAATCTCCTTTTCACCAATTAGCACTGAATCAAGTAGACACTTCTTTGACAGCTGTAACCAAATCATAGTAACAGTAACTACACACCAAATTTTGAACCCAGAACACTGCAGCAATAAACAGAAGCAGCTAGATCACAAAGATATACGTTACTTTAATAACCAGAAACATGCGTGCATACACTTCTGTGTTTGGAACAACCTGCATATACACTGTTTCCATTCACTGAACCAGCGTGTATACGCACCTTCACTTCACTGAACCTGCGTACAGATCTATAAAGGATAATTCACTCTTTCAAATATTCAGACACTAATTAACCTAGATTATTAGATTTATAGATCAAGTATGCGCCACATATAACAGATCAAAATCATACAAAGATACTATCATTCAAGCCTTAAGATTATGACCCATCAATAGAACTTATCTTTCTCTTTGCGCTAAGGTTCCTCCTTCATTCAGATCCAGATCTGCACCATAACCCCAATCACCAACATTTCAGATCTAGCACATATTAGATATTCAATTAATTCATATCATCCTTTGCCAAATGATCTCCTTCCTCTTTTATAGTCTTAGGCCTTCCAAATCCACAGTCCAAAACCATAATAAATCAATACCAAGGACCCAATACTTGGGATCAACACTCCTGACAAGACACCATGGTCCAAAAGCATAGGTTCAAATCCCAAGGACTAACTCCCACGGACCAAAAGTAAGTTCTCCAACATATACGCTCTTTTCCATGCATGAAAGTGCGTATATACGCATAAGCGCCTTTGTAACGTCTAACCCGCGTGTATACGTGTCTTAGTCTAGATGAACCTGCATATATGTCTTTTCCTTCATTCTGAAAGCCTGAACTGAGATTTTTTACCAAAGAGAGTTTCCATCAAGGACAACACCTGTGCCATAGCTCTAAATCAGTGCCATAGTGCCAACAATCCCCCCCTTTGGACTTGATGGCAACCCCAAGATCCTCAAAGTCATTCTCCCCCTTTGTCATCAAGGGCAAAGGTTTGTGCTCCCCCTGAGTACATGTTGAAATCTCTGCCCTGCTGTGTTGACCATGCTCCCCCTGACTGTAGACAAGATCTGCAAAAGATGTTCTTCAAGAAGAAACATGACATATACATCATAAAAGACCTTCCTATCACCAACACATACATCCATCTCCGAATCACGTGGGGATCATCCACCCAACCAAGTGGGGATATATCAGAAAATTACATATGACAACCAAGTACATTACATCTTCATCCAGGCATAGTGGGGAAACCAAAATAGGCTGTTACATGACCTTGACACCATAAAAGAGATACATGACATAGAGACGAAATATGTAGAGCACGACTTATGAAAGTCACCAATAACTGATAGCAACAACATCTGTCAATCACCATTCAGATCAGCAACTAAGATTTCCTTTTGTTCTCCCTTTGCCTCTGTTCCACCAGAAACCAACAAAAGTTGTGAAATAGAACAAAAAGCTTCTAAAATAATGCCAACAATGCATCATTAGAAGTTTATCTGCTCCCCTGAACCAGTGGCAGATGGTCTCTTTCAGATCCATATCAGACTATCTTTAACCAGAGCCTGTCCCTTCTGATATCCATCAAGCCTCCATATATGCGACTGTCTCTGTACAAAGCGGCGTATATACGTGAATACTCCTCAGGCAACATGCGTACACCCATTTTTCTTTGAAACTGACAAGATTTAATAGCAAGATGATGCATCAACTACTCCAAACTTCTGTCTGAGGTATTCAAAAGTTTCCCTGGGCAGTGGTTTGGTGAGTATATCAACAACTTGTTCCTTAGAGGGAACATATTCCAGCTTGACCTTTTGTTATAGCACTTGTTCCCAGAGAAAATGATATTTGATAGGTATGTGCTTGGTCTTTGAATGCATGACTGGGTTCGTTCAAATGCTGATTACACTTGTATTATCACATAAGATGGAGATAGGTGGTGTACAAGTGATTTGAAAATCCTACAAGGTTTGCATCATCCAAAGGAGTTGAGTGCAGCAGCCACATATTCTGCTTCAGCTGTAGATAAAGCAATCGAACTCTGTTTCTTGCTGAACCAAGATACTAATCTGGAACCCATAAAGAATGCACCACTGCTTGTGCTTTTTCTGTCATCCACGCTTCCAGCCCAATCTGCATCTGTATAAGCATGAAGAGTGAGATCTATATCTCTTGGATACCATAAGCCATAGTTTTGAGTTGCTTGAAGATACTTGAAAATTATCTTTACTGCCTGAAGATGGGTTTCCTTAGGATTTGCCTGAAATCTTCCAACTATTCCTACTGCATGCATGATGTCTGGTCGAGTACCTGTCAAATAAAGAAGATTTTCAATCATGGATCTATAGGTTGGTTGATGCACTGCTACTGATTCATCATTTGCACTGAGGCTGCATCCTGTAACCATAGGGGTACATACTGGTTTTGCATCTTCCATGCTATATTTCTTCAAGATCTGCTTGAGATACTTGGTTTGAGACAAGAAAATACAACCTTCATTTTCTTGGATTTGCAATCCAAGAAAATATGTCAGTTCTCCAAGCAAAGACATTTCGAATTCTTTCTACATCACCAAGGCAAAGCTTTGACTCATAGCTTCTTCATTGCTGCCAAAGATAATATCATCTACATACACAACAAGTATTAGCAATTTGTCATTTTCAATTTTTATATAAAGATTGCTATCTGCTGAACCTTTTGAAAACCTTGTTGATGAAGATATTTATCCAAACGATAGTACCAAGCCCTTGGAGCTTGTTTGAGCCCATAGAGAGCCTTTTTCAATCTGCATACAAGATTTGGATCATTTCCAAGAATGAACCCATCTGGCTGTTCAATGTATACTTCTTTTTCCAAGTCTCCATTCAGAAAGGCTGATTTCACATCCATTTGAAATACTTTGAATTTCTGAAAGCTAGAGAGAGCAAGGAACATTCTGATGGCCTCAAGTCTAGCAACGAGAGCAAAAGTTTCTTCAAAGTCTATTCCTTCTTGTTGTGCATACCCTTTACACACCAGTCTAGCCTTGTTTCTAATCACTTCCCATTTTCATTCAACTTGTTTTTGAAGATCCATTTTATTCCTATGACATTCTTATCTTTTGGTCTAGGAACCAACTCCCAAGTGTTATTCTTTTCGATCTGCTCAAGTTCTTCATCCATTGCTTTGACCCAGCATTCATCTTTGCATGACTCTCTTACATTTTGTGGTTCAATGGAGGAAAGTAATGCCAAATAGCTTGAAGCTTCTGCAATTGTTCATCTTGTTTGTATACCTGCCTCTTTCTACCCCAAAATTTGAGTTTCTGGATTATTCTTTTGAATGTATCTGGATGGAGTCTTTTCTTCTATCCTTATTTGTTATTCAGGCTCCTCATGGGTTTCTTCTTCATAGGTTTCTTCTTCATCATCAATCTGATTTGATGTTTATGGATAGTCCTCATCATCTTCAAAATCTTCAGATCTTACCTGCCTAGGAGTGTTTTCTTCTTCATCAACCACTACATCAATACTTTCAACAATTTTTCCAAGCCGTTTATTATAACACTTGTATGCTTTGCTGTGGGGAGAGTAGCCAAGAAGAATGCCTTCATCTGCTCTAGGTTCAAACTTGCCAAGATGTTCACCAGTATTTTTGATATAACATTTGCTTCCAAAAATTTTGAAATATTTTACCAAAGGAGTCTCACCATACCAAAGCTCATGAGGGGTTTGAGTGCTGTTTACCCGGACATTTGTTTTGTTGAGAATAACAATTGCAGCAAATGCAGCTTCACCCCAGAAAGTTGCGAGAGTTCCAGACTCATCAAGCATAGCACGAGCCATTTGTTGAACCGTTCTGTTCATCCTTTCCACTACTCCA